>WHNR01000137.1:0-139524 GCA_009859135.1 Formica selysi | reverse complement strand
AAATGTTAATTAAAAAGAAAAATATCTGTGTTTTAATACTGGAATTTTTAATTCAAATGCGCTGTTCTATGACTTAATTATTAGTATCACTGCGTTCTTGAGCCTATCTTAAATACTACTGTCGATGCGCTGGTTAAGCGCTGTACGCTATCACAGTGATATGCTTAATTACTAATATCACAGTATCGTCTGATCGTTATGCTTAATTACTAATATCACAGTATCGACTGATCGTCATCGTCATAGTGCCACCAGTATTTTTCTCGCTTTTTTGTGAGATATTCGTCGTTTATATCCCTATCGGGTAAGTCTAAATTATACTTTAAATATATATCTGTATTACTACTATTTATATTCGGAGGGTAATTAATAGTCTTTTGATTCTTATGTCTAGCGATATGATAAATTATTGGGACCATTTTTTTATCTTGAATGTAACCAAGTCTGTCAAGGTAGGGAAATGCCTCCGGAGGGACATGTCCAGCTTCCATTGTTTTTTTTATGTAATTATTATCTGCGTAAGGTAAAGGAAAAATCAAGCTATTTTCCTGAATTTTTGATGCGTCTGCAAAATAATTTCTTATAAGCTTTATGATGAAATTATCGAATCTTGAAATATCTGCTAGATTATAGATAACTCTATTCTTTAAATACTTTTGGTAATTAGATTCCCTGGATCTGTATCTCCCGAGGCATGCTCTCAAACATCTCCTCTCGAATACGCGAATTTGTTCCATTTGCGATGAGCTAATATTATACCATATGGGACACCCGTACGTAAGTATGGGACGGATGAGCGCTTGATAACATATGATTTTTACCCTACTGTTCAGGAACTTAGAATAGAAAAGTTTGCCGAGACTCATAAACGCTTTCCTGGTTTTTGCTAATTGAGAGTCTATATGTTTATCATAAAGTAGTCTTTCGTCAAGTTGTATGCCTAAATATCTAACTATTTTTTTATGGCAAATTAATTTATTTCCTGTATTTTCATCTTTCAGGAAGAAGTTTTTATACTGCCGCGGAATTGGATATCTGGCTCTTTTCAACGATGGCCTGAACAGTATGGTCTCACATTTGTCTGTGTTGACTTTGAGTTTCCAAGTATTGTAAAAGTCGAAGATTTTATTTACAGCTAATTGGAGATTTTTCTTAATCGTTTCGGGTTCTCTTCCCGCATAATAAATAATTAAATCGTCAGCGTACGCTATTAGAGAACACTTTGTATTATCAGGACCGAAAAGTCGGAGGAGGTCAGCCGTATATATGTTAAATAATATTGGTGAGTTTATCGTGCCTTGTTGTAAACCGTTAATTAGTGTGAATTTTTTTCTAGATAACGTGTTAAAATGAGAAGTTACAAACGACCTATCTTTAATCATATTCCATATGAGTTTGACTAAGCTTATGGGAAAGTTCTTTTTTTTCAATTTGAAAATTAAACCCTCCTGCCACACGGTGTCGAAGGCCTTTTCTAAATCTACCAGACAGGCTCCAAGACAATCCTCCAAAGCCCATCATCAGGGCCCAATTGATATCAGATGTTAGTTTATTAATTGCGTGTATCGTGGAATGTTTTGCACGAAAGCCGAATTGATTATCTGGAAGCAGTTTATTTTCGCAACAGTAAATATTTATAATATCATTTATGGCCATTTCGTATACTTTGCCTATATTTGGAAGTAAACTAATAGGTCTGTAGCTTACTGGAAGAGTTTTATCTTTATCTTTTTTAGGCAGTGAAATTACCTTAGCTTCTTTCCATTTTTGAGGAAAATACGAGTAATTAATCATATTATTAAAGAGAATCGTGTACATGTGTATGATTTTTGCTGGAAGCTGTTTCAAAACAATGTTCGCTATACCGTCTATGCCGGAGGATTTTTTATTATTAAGAAATTTGAATTTTTTTGTCATCGCTACTGTATTTGTAAAATAGTATTGTGTGATCGGTTGTTCAGATGGCATATCGGCTGTGTTATTATCGTTAAAGCTACAAATAAATAAAATAAAAAATAGTAAAATTTGTAAAAAAGTAAAAAAGTAAAAAGTAAAAAAGTAAAATAGTAAAAAAGTTTTCTTTATCTGTTTCTATTTCTTTTTTGATTTTGGCTGTTTCCTTAATTATAATTTCATTTAATCTAGGTTTGCCCATTTTGCTATTCTGGTCATTAATCAAAGCGAAATGAGAGCCGAGTACATCCAATTTTTGTTCCACCTCCTGTATTATGTAATTATTATTGGAATCTTTTATTAAATTACTACTATTGATATCAGCCAAGTCCAATATATTTTTGTTTTTTTCATGTACGCGAAGACAGGGAATCTTTAATTGATTTTTGTTCCGGAACACTTTATTAATCTCGGGGAAAATGTTTTATAATTGGAGTGAGATGTACTGCGCACTCTTTTCTCCCAATAATCATTCATCGATCTGGTGATCTCGTGTTTCAGTTCTATCTTCAAATCACGAAGCAATGATTTGAGAAATTTTATTTCCGAGTCAATGGGCAAGAACCTTTTTTCCCAACGATGAATCAATGATAATACATGATTTTTGTGTTTTTGTAATTTTTTAATCTTACTGTTTATGTATTTATCTACCGAGCTTGAGCTTTTAATTTTTGGAATCGATTTAATCATTGCGTCTGTTATAAGTGACTCTAATGTGTCTGTAAAACCATTAATTTCATTAATACTAAGATTTCTATTGTTTGGAATATCGATCTCGGCTTTTGTGAGTGTAATTTTGAATTTTTTCCAATCTGCTTTATTGTAATTTAAGCTATGATTTTCCGTAGAATTTAATTCTAATTCATCGTTGTGAATAGAGAAACATGCCGATATCGCTTTGTGATCACTGTCGAGAGGCAATGTATTAAGATTACCGTCTACGTTTGTCTGGAGTTCTATTCTTGCGTCTGCCATAACCAGATCGATGAATGATCCTCCCCTCGGATAGGAGGGTGAGTCGGGACCGTATAATTTTAATATGTACAGTATATCGTTGTCGTCCAACCAACTTCTCAGTGCAATTCCTCTTTCGTTGTTTTCGGAATTCGCCCAATCCGTATGTTTTGCGTTAAAATCGCCTGCTATCATGAAATAATTAGAAGCATTATTTAGAGCTAATTGCGAAAAAAGCTGATTAAGTTCCTCGATAAATTCGCTTTGTTTACCTTTTTTTGCGTATACTGAAACTATGTATAATTTATTATTATTTTTCAATTTAATATTAATTATAGATTTTTCTAAGATCGAGCTACCACCATTAATGTGAATTTGCGAATGTTTAATAATTTTTTTAACCAAAATAGCTGTACCTCCTCCTCCATTTCCTGCATCTCTATCAACTCTAACAGCGTTATAATTCTCGAAAAATAGCGTGTGTCTCCTGTTTAACTTAGTCTCATTTATAAGCATTAAGTCAGATTTATTTTTTTTTAGAAAGTCGAGCAACTGCGTTCTTTTATAATTGCTGATTATGGAATTTACATTCGCTACGATGACTTTAATTTTATATTTTGATTGTGTGGTCATATCAATGAAGGTTAATCGTCCTTACTATAAAACTTCACGATAAGATTCGCGAGTGTGTCTAATCTATTATTAATAATTTCAATGCTGTTCTCGAGTTTATCTAACCTGGATTGAATTTGAAATACGCCTTGCGACGAGTCTGTATTAACCTTCATGGATCTTGATCTGTCGTTCGCACGTGCCTCTGACTGAATGATCGGTTTTTCATATTTATTCGTGCTGCCTCTGACTGCATCTGCGAAAGATACACTAGGCCTGACCGATCCGCTGCCACGTTCGAGACTATTAACTTTATTTTGATGCTGTAAATGATGCCTATTAATTAACCTGTTTTTTAATTCTAACAATACGGGGCAACCTCTATATGACGCCGGATGTCCCGTAGTTTTACAATTTATACAGTATACTTCTTTGTGATCCTTGGGTACCGCTGCACATTCTCCTGGCTTGTGGTCCTCTTTGCATTTCACGCATCTGTATTTGAGATTGCAATTGGCCGCCGCGTGTCCGATTCTTTGGCAACGTTTGCATTGTATGGCCTCCTTCCTATGGAGTTTCTCCCACGAGATTATATGGTGGAAGAGTGATTTTACCTTCCACAACTGCGCTGCATTGCTGTCCGCGGTGATCTGCACCATGAATATAGGTAGAATTCTTCCCTCCTGTACCGATCTTCGTGTTGAGAATCTAGTCACTTTATTAAACGTAATGCTTTGTATCTCTTGCCTCTTCAATTCTTCCATAATTTCGTGTGTTTCGAAGGTCTGATTTAACCCTTTGAGTAAAAATGTGGCGATCTTATCTTCCTTCGGTGTATACGAAAAAAAGTTTGTATTAGCCTCCAATAAAGCCTGTTTGACTTTTTTGAAGTTGTCAACATTGTCTATTTGTAGTATGTGTTTGTTATCATTAACCCTTTTAATATGAAAGTTTGCACCGGCCATTATTTCATTTGCTAGTTTCCAGGTATCCCTGGGATCCTGACTGAAGATGTTTATGGGCGGAGGCTTCTTCCGTTTTTCTTGCGACGAAGAATGGTTCCGATTGTCTTTTTATCTTGTTTATTTGGAAATGTATTATGCCCTGTTGAGATTTGACTATTCGTGTGTGTGTTTGAACTCTGTATGTCTGCTTGTGTATAACTGAGCGGTTGACTGTTGTTATTTGTCTTTCTGTTATTCTTGTCTCTTAATATTTGCACGAATGACCTTCCTTCTTCTTCTGCCATTTCCGCTTCCATGACTTGCGTTGCCGTGGGCGATTCTTCTCCCAGGATGTCGAATCTATTTTTTATGCAAATGTCCGGTGTGTCTTGACCGGCTCTCTGCGTTACCTGTCGTTGACTAGACTCTTTATATTCTTCTAGTAGTAGTTTTAGCTTTTGATTTTCTAAGATGAGTTGCCTCATCTTACTCTCTATACTTTCATCTAGCACTTCTTTTTTTTCACATTACCATTCAAATCGATTTTCGTTTTTCGTTTGATTGCTGCCGACAGATTAGGTTCCACTTTTAACTTAGCTGGATTAAATTTATTTATGCTTTTCGTGAATTTCGACATTGAGGGAGACGTTAGTTTCCCTTTCGTTATTTTGGTTATGTCTGCAATCACTTCGGTCTTCGGCGGACATTCTTTGTCTTTTGTGGTTATATTTTCCGAATCGGCTATTTGACTCCAAGAGCAGCCTTTATTCGTTACCTCGGTGGAATCCGTCGCCTCCAGGAGAAGCCTGAAGCCGATGCAACTGTTTCTGAACTTTGAAAAGATTTCTGCTGTGTGTAAATGATTGATCTACACAGACCGCTTACAATGCGACTTGTCGCTATGGCGCTCACCGCGCGACTAGAGATTTTATTTTCTATAATAAGATGACATATACACGTCAAAGATTACAGATAAAGGGAGCCTGGCGAGCGAAACTTCGGAACTCTTTGATGTTTGTCATCTCGCTTGCTCCTTCATTCTTTCTTGCTCTCGCTTTTGTCGATTCTTCAGCATCGGGGATCTTTTCTTATGTACAAAATATAAACATTTTATAAAATAAAAACTGAAACTTACATTTTTTGGATGTTATTAGTATGAATTATAATGGATTAATGAGATTCTTGCGATAAAAATGATACTAAACACGACATAAATCGTATAATTTTTATTACAAAATGGATTAATTCCGTTCCCTTGTTTGAAATAAAATAATTCCAAATTGCTCCTCCTGATATTTAATATTTTATTTCTTTTCCTAATATTTTCTCTATTGTACGCAGGGCCTTACATAGACCGTGGTTTTAGTCAAACTCATTTGAATTTCCCACGCTCGGAGGCAAATTGTCGGGTAAGATGGCGGCGTTCATTTGGGGACGCTTTTGAGTCCTAAAGCTCGTATCAGACTACGCATTGAAAATTGAAGATTGAAGATTAAAGATTGGAATTTAACTAATCAGAACAAAAAGGACTAAAATTTCTTTATTCTGATTTGTCAAATTTCAATCTTGAATCTTGAATCTCAATCTTCAATGCGTAGTCTGATACGGGCATAAGGCCGGTATTCATAGTCAGTTCTTATATTTAAGACCGTCTTAAGCACAATCTTAAGATGTCCTAAACCAATCACAGAGCCGTATTAGCATCTTAAGACATTACTTAAGACGATCTTGAAATAAGAACTGACTATGAATACCGGCCTACGAACAAAGGCGATCGGCAATTTAGATATATAAATCAGTGATCCATAGGCACTTCTCTCTCGCGAAATAGTAGCGGCAGCCAATCAAATCGCTCATTCCAGTATGTATAGAGATTATTTTTTTAACGTTTCGATAAAAATGTCTTTCTTTCCGGTTTTAGCATGGACGTAGGAAATATCTGGACAGAGCGTATTGTCGCGGGGTTGTGGATAAAGGGGAAAGGGGATTAAAAGTTCTAGTGTAACGGATATGAACATCAAGATGGTAGGGCAGCTCAGAGTAAAGCCTATCACACACAAATTGGCATAGCTGCATATGCATAGCACATACTTATGCCCATCACACACAAATTGGCATAGCTGCATATGCATAGCATAAGACCGTCTGGACCAATGGGCATCGAAATAAAATCGCCATATTGATTTACATAGCATGCTCATTGGTCCAGACGGTCTTATGCCCATCACACACAAATTGGCATAGCTGCATATGCATAGCATAAGACCGTCTGGACCAATGAGCATCGAAATAAAATCGCCATATTGATTTACATAGCATGCTCATTGGTCCAGACGGTCTTATGCTATGCATATGCAGCTATGCCAATTTGTGTGTGATAGGCTTTATGCTATGCATATGCAGCTATGCCAATTTGTGTGTGAGGGCCTTTAGGCTTTATAGCCTATCACACACAAATTGACATAACTGCATATGCATAGCATAAGACCGTCTGGACCAATGAGTATCGAAATAAAATCGCCATATTGATTTACATAGCATGCTCATTGGTCCAGACGGTCTTATGCTATGCATATGCAGCTATGTCAATTTGTGTGTGATAGGCTTAACATCCCAACCCTAACCATAAGCATAAGGAAATTGATTGGTCCATTTAATCTAATAATATTATTAGGTGTACAAATAAGTTTCCGCCGTTTGACAAAAGTTGGCGCCACCAGTAAGTTATGGTTAAAATTGTCAGATGTAAAACGTCCTTATCGTAAGATTACTCAATTGGGAAGTTGTACCCCACCCGCCGTTTTCACCAGACATTGGCTCCTTCTGATTTCCACATGTTTAGATCGATGGGCGCATGGCCTGTCTGAGCAACACTTCACATCATATGAAGATACCAAAAATTGGGGTCGATTCGTGGATAGCCTCAAAAGATGAAGCATTCTTCCGACGCCGGTATCCGTATGCTGCCAGAAAGATGGGAAAAAGTAGTAGCAAGCGATGGACAATACTTCAAATAAAACATTAGGTTCCGTTCTTTCACAATAAATGCCCAATTTTTGATAAAAAACGGCGGAAACTTATTTGTACACCTAATAGAAAATTTCTTGAATTTCTAAAAATAATTTCTAGAAATTAGCTAATCAATGCGCTTAAAAAGTTTATCGTACGACGAATGTAATATTACTATAAAGCTATTGACGTAGCGATTGGCTATCGAGTAAAGAATTTCTAGAGTCTCTGTATATGATAATAGTCTAGTATACACCGATATACTTTAAGCCAGTTCATTCTCTAGAGGAGTGCCGCTTGATTCTTTCCTTCTACCCGTATATATTATTTATGGGACGTATGTGTTATGTATTTAAGCAAGGAGCACACACTTTTGCATAAGCGCATAACCATAAGCATAAGGAAATTGATTGGTCCATAAGTATGTGCATAAGGAAATAGACCAATCAATTTCTTTATGCTTATGGTTATGCGCTTATGCAAAAGTATGTGCTCCCAGCTTTAGTTGCAGTGTTGCCAACAAATGGAAATTGTGCTGTGTACATCGTGTTGTGGTTATATGAATACTTATATATTTTTTACAATAATGAATAAAAATAAAAAAAAAAGAAGCCGGCAACCTGGGCTGTCGAGGAAACAGAGTGTTTTTTAGCAACTATAAAAGAATTGCAAATGATAACATTGATATGGACGGAAAGAAGTTCAGAATTTCAGAAATTTTTAAAAATTAGAAGAAACATTCAAGAGTAAAAGATATAATAAAACACACACGCAACTTTTAGATAAATTTAAAGCGTTGAAAAGTATATAAATTAAAACATAATTATTACCATCTATTTACTATAACTTGCTAATGACTACATTTATTTTATAAATTTGACAATAAATTTTAATTCATCTTGCAATCGTAGATTTTATGTAATTATCTTTTACATTTAATGATTTTTTTGTTTATAGAACGATTTAAAGCTTCAATAGATGCTTTATCAGTAAGTGGCGCAGGAACCAAAGATAAAATTAAGTGTCTTTTTTTTGAAGAATTAAGTTAAATATTTGGCCACCGACCAATTGTAAATCAAAGTGGTGTAGATTCCATCATACTGTCTCCAGATCCAAGTACAATTTTTAAACGTTTAAATTTACATTTAATTGCGGCATTGTTATATCAAATTAATTATTATAAATATTTTATATACTAACACACTAACATCACACATATAAAATTAATCATTTAATAATGTATTTTTTTAGATGATGAGACTTCCGGTTGTGCAAGTGATGATGAATAAATGTCCGTAATTACATCAAACGATTGTGATGAATTACAGGCAGAAAAATTCATAGAACATACTAGGAATCATTCTAGTCTGTCGCCATTTATTCCTATTCGTCACAAAAGATCATCATCTTCTGATATGCTATATAGTCCATCACCAATATCCAGCTGTTTATCGGAAGACAGCAGAACCACCTCAACACCTCCTTTAGAATCGCATGAACCTGATAACTCTGAAAAGCTATGCGCTTCTTCTTCGAAAAAACGTAAAATATGTAAAACACTTACATATCCAAGACGCGAAGGTTCACGATCTGGCTTAAAGAATATTATGGAAAACTTTACAGAACAAATAATTGAATCACAAAAAAGCTACTCGCAAAAACTATTGAAGAGCAGCGCAAGCTTGATAAGGAAATGTTCAATCAATACAATCATATCTTTGTACAGCAAACTCAAATGTTGCTCACGGGACTGCAGAAATTGAATTCGCCCTTTCCTACAAGTTATCCAATGTTTCAGCAATTTTCTGGGGTTTCAACTGTGCCAGCAATGAGACCGATGTTTACAGAAACTCAATTAAATCAGCCATATCCTATGCAATCAATGATTTCACGCCAGAACGAAACGCAAGCTTGTCCAAAGTCAGATCAGTCCGAAAAAGCGACTTCCAAATTTACAATATTATCTCCAAATTCCATTCGACCAGAAATCATACAGTCACTTCAAAATCCATCCACTTTACTTCATACATCTACTACATCACGAAGTAAAACATTATCTTGTTCTGTACTTGAAGATGATAAAAACACCGAGTATGAAAATGTTGAATATTTAGAATATGCTCAAAATGACTAAAATAGTCAACAGTGCAAAAGAGTATATAATTGCTAAAGTACAAAGATTACCCATTACATATTTTTTAAGTTTATCCTCGTTTTGTGCGTATTATTTTAATATGCTACTGTTACACATTTATTAGTTGTTTATTTTATAAGTAACCTTCGAAGATTTTATATTCTACTAAAAAAACTTTAAGATTTGATTTATATTTTAAATATATAATAATGTTATATAAAATAATTTTGTTATAAAATATTCTTTATTATAATGTACTTTTTATTTTATAGTCTTTCATAACTAGTCTTTCACATACTAAGTAAGTCTTTCTACTATAAAAAATATTTATTTTTTATACAAATATTAATATTGAAACATTGTAATACATTACATACATATTAAATAGATTCTAAAATAAATACATCATACATTGAGTTATAAAATTACAAAATATTATTGATTTTATAGAAATTATTGATTTTCAATGCATGCAGAGAACTAGCCCTATATATTAACAAAATGATCTCCGTAGGGGAAATTGTGATAAATTGTAACGATACGTTACCAGCCTCGCGGGCCGACCAGCCGCCCGCAATTCTGAGGCTCGGCGCCTATGGCGCCCCTAAACTTCCACACTCGTGTTTCAGCCCCACCGTGGGGCCGCCCCACCACGCGCCGACTCGCGTGAGTGGGAGGCCGGCCGCCGGTATATAAGGCGCTCCGGCGAGCGTAGCGTTACCAGTTCCCGATCCCGATTCCTGTCACGTACAACTCTCCGGATCCTGAACCACCTCTCGCGTTACACCAGGCTACGAGCTTCCCGTAGTTAGGCCGGGCTTCCCGGTTGCTGGGACGGCGCACCCCGATACCTCGCGTTACACCGGGCTACGGGCTTCCCGTAGTTAGGCCGGGCTTCCCGGTTGCCGGGACGGCGCATCCTGATACCCCGCGTTACACCAGGCTACGGGCTTCCCGTAGTTAGGCCGGCTTTCCGGTTGCTGGGACGGCGCATCCTGATACCTCGCGTTATACCAGGCTACGGGCTTCCCGTAGTTAGGCCGGGTTTCCCGGTTGCTGGGACGGCGCATCCTGACCCCTCGCGTTACACCAGGCTACGGGCTTCCCGTAGTTAGGCCGGGTTTCCCGGTTGCTGGGACGGCGCCTCCTGTTAGTTGATAAGTCCGTACCGCGTTATACCGTTTTGTATGTACCGCGACCGTTTATACCATACGACCACTTTGGTCTCCGTGTATCTTTCCGAATAAAGACCGCGACCTATTAGATGGTAATACCGCTTTGTACATATACCGCGACCTGCTAGATTGTAATATCGTTGTACATATACCGTAACCAGTAAGACCGCTCCGGTCTCCGCGTCCTGATAGATTCTAGAACGCCTTGTATATACCGCGACCTGATTGTATCGTAAGCCCGCACTGTATATACCGCGCATTCTAACCGTAGAGTTAATTAGACATTAGGATTCCCGCCAGTGTCGCGCCGTTTATATCTTCACACCCGGCCTTCAGACTACTGAGGAGCGTCAGTCCTTTTAAGGATAGAACGCCGAAAACGCCGACACCCCGTCCTTTTAAGGATAAGGCAAGGCAGTCAGGCAGTTGGAATTCCGCTGAAGGCCACGCGACACCTCGTAGTGTTTAAGACCTGCACTGTACCGCAAAGAATTATCCTAGCTTATTTGCATGCGAACACCGCGATTGCAGAACACGGCCGCTCGAGCCACGCTCGCTTCCCGAGCTCCCCGCGCATCAACACCGCGCGAAACTCTGTACGCACCGTTCCCGCATGTTGCTTCGCATCGCTATCAGTGTTAAACATCTGTTGTAATAACCGCTTGAATAAACCTAATTATTTAAACCGCTTATACCGAGGTAAAGTAAGTTGGAGTTTCCCCCTTCTCCCGAATCCTGGCACCGGCGAGCCTTGATCCGCGGCGTACGGGAAAGATGAACCGTTACAAAATGATTCATTAGTACATTTCTAATGTTTGACGTATCCAAATTATCATATTCGCGTGACTTTGTTCCTTCTGGTTGTGGAAAAGTATATCACATTCATCAATCTCTTTCATTCATGCATGTCTGAATTCTTGCTTGTGAGATTCCACAATATTATGAAGCACGCAGCAAGCACCCTGCCGAAAATGGTCGATTAAAACGGATTTAAAAAAATGTAATCCGAATCGATCGGGATTTCTGCACCGAAAATGCGGTATTAAAACCGATTGAAAATAGTCAAATCGAATTTAGTACGCTTCAGGCGAGATTAATGTTGGATGATATATCTCCACCTCAATCCGAAATTATACGATTTCATAAAGTTATAATTAAACCTGTTTTAATGCAATTGAATTGGAATTTACCATAGTCAATCTATAGGTAAAAATAATCCCTTTTAATAAAAAATTTTATCATTTTGCAGATGAAAAGTAAATTAATTTTATGTAGTGTAAAGTCGGATTTGCTGTTATCATGAGTCACAATCAATTATTGAATCGGTGTTTCTACAATTGAAACGGACTCAGTTGTTAAAAACAAATATACGATTTCTCTGCAGAGGGTCCGCCTTACATCCCTGCTTGACCGCTTTCTACTTCCAGGTTGGCTCACTCGACCTTCGCCGCGTAGCGGCGCCGCCCAGAACTACGCGCGGACGCGCGAGCGCATGGGCCGCCAAGTTGCGGGTCGCACTATTGTATCGCGGATTGTGCTTAATGTGACGACCTACGGCAGCCACAATATCCATTCGATTATTCGTGTTTATTTGGATTGACAACAATATGGATTAGAATGTAATGATTTTAGATTGGAAATAATCCGCGAAAGCGATATTAAAACCGATTATAGTTCGTTCGGAATTAAAATCGATTACTTTTTAATCCGGGCGCGGATTGAACCGATTAAAACCGATTAAAACGGATTATGTTTTAATCGGTTTTAATCGACCATTTTCGGCAGGGCAGCTACAACTTGGGGCACAAAAGTATAGTGGACATCAATCCTCTTTAAAATGCGACGCCATCGCGTTTTCAAGCGTCCAAATGCTATTTCTATTAGGTATACAAATAAGTTTTCGCCGTTTTTTATCAAAAATTGGGCATTTATTGTGAAAAAACGGAACCTAATGTTTTATTTGAAGTATTGTCCATCGCTTGCCACTACTTTTTCCCATCTTTCTGGCAGCATACGGATACCGCGTCGGAAGAATGCTCCATGTTTTGAGGCTATCCACGAATCGACCCAATTTTTGGTATCTTCATATGATGTGAAGTGTTGCTCAGACAGGCCATGCGTCATCGATCTAAACATGTGGAAATCAGAAAGAGCAATGTCTGGTGAATACGGCGGGTGGGGTAAAACTTCCCAATTGAGTGTTTCCAAATAGGTTTTGACCGGCGCCGCAACATGTGGACGAGCATTATCATGCAGGAGAATAACTTTGTCGTGTCTGGAGTAGTGGGCGCGCTTTTCCTTGAGTGCTCGACTCAATCTCATCAATTGTGTTCGGTAGACAGCCCCAGTAATGGTTTCGTTCGGTTTGAGCAACTCATAATACACGACACCAAGCTGATCCCACCAAATGCATAACAAGAGTTTTTTCCATGAATATTTGGCATAGCTGTAGATGTTGAAGCATGGCCAGGTGGTCCCCATGATTTCTTCCTTTTTGGATTATCATAGTGGATCCATTTTTCATTACCAGTGACTATACGGTGCAGAAAACCCTTTCGTTTATGCCTGGCAAGCAGCATTTCATGTGAACAATCGGCGTTCAACGTTTCTCGGCGTCAGTTCATATGGAACCCAATTTCCTTGTTTTTGAATCAATCCCAATATTTCAACCGATGTGAAATTGCTTGTTGAGTCACTCCCAATGTAAGTGCAAGTTCTTCTTGCGTTTGGCACGAATCTTGATCCAATAATGCTTCCAATTCCGCGTCTTCATACACTTTCGGCCTTCCGCTACGTTCTTTGTCTTCGATGTCAAATTCACCGTTCTTAAACTTTTGAAACCACTCACGACAACTTCTCTCACTTAAGGCAGCCTCACCATATGCTTCTACAAGCAATCGATACGCCTCAGCTGCAGATTTCTTCAAATTGAAGAAGTAAATCAATAGTTCCCGCAAATGACGCTTATTCGGCTCAAAACTCGACATTTTTGCACACAAAAGAATATATTATACTGATAAAAAATCACTAATATTTTAAGGTTATGTTATTGACTGATGTCCAATCTTACGATAAGGACGTTTTACATCTGACAATTTTAACCATAACTTACTGGTGGCGCCAACTTTTGTCAAACGGCGGAAACTTATTTGTACACCTAATATATCTACACGTCCAGTGCTTAAATAAACATTAAATGATTCTTCTTCCGGCGTTAGACGTCTGTATCTGGTATACCCTTTCAGCAGCCATGGAAGCAGTGGATATGCTGGATCTCCCATTATCATAAAGGGTATTTCAATATCATTTAGTGTCCCTGTTTTCTGAAAGGTTTATACAAGAAATATATAATTATATTAATATTTTGATTTAATTAATATAATAATATTTTTATTTTAATTTGAATATTCTGTAATAATATTTTTTCTATAGTCTTGAATACAGCAATTTTTGACTCCTACTCCAATATTGCTAATATATTAATTATAATCTAGTTAATTATAGTTAATTTAGTAATCTATGTCTAACTATTTCTGTCCATCATTGTGAGCAGAGAATTAAATAATTTAATTTTAATAATAAGATTTGTTATCTCACCTGTGGTATTAAATGTTTGTAGTACCGAAATAAATTTGACTCTTTGAAGACTGCTGCATCGTGTGCCGACCCAGGTGCATGACAATTAATATTTCTAAATCTATTAATTTAAAACATTGTACGTGAGTACATAAAATATATCATTATAGAGTTTTATAATAATTGCATAACTTATTACATGTACCTTAGTGTATGATCAACTACTCCTTGCAATATTATTGATGGTCATCCTTTCCTATTAATATAATCTCTATAGCCATTTGTAGATGGTAACACAGGAATGTGTGTTCCGTCAATAGCTCCGATGAGTTATGGGATGTGTGTTCGTTCTTCATATACCTGAGCAGTCATTAGACATTCAAATTCGTTAGACATCTTGATCCACAATGGCTGTAGTATATCATTTATTGCCTCAACAACTTTGTGAATGCATCTCCATACTGATGTTTTGTGAATTCCAAATAAGTTACCAACAATTCTGTATTCGCAGCAGCTTGCAAGATAAAATATGGTAACTGCAATTGCTTTTTGTACAGAAATTGCTTCTCTAGCTACCAAAAATGGTTCTGCAGGTTGCAGTCTGTTTTACTTAACTTCTGTTAACTTGTCACATATGTAATCAAATACAAATTTTTTCATCCTAAAGGTTTCGAGCCAATCTTTATCTAAATATTCTGTCAGCACTATTCCTTTCCAAAAGTCAGAACTTCTGACTTTCATCCAAAATCGCGGAGATTGTCTTAAATTTTGCATTGCAATCATCATTTGTCCAAATGCAAGCAAATATGTATTTATGATAATAAATATTGTGCGCCATAACCTTCGTATTGATTTCCTTCGCCGTTTTTGTAAAATAAGAAATAATTTCTGCATATTACTTTGATACTGCGAAATTAAAATTATCGCTCTCGGATCCATAATATTATGTAATAAAAATTTAACCTTAATATGTCAGGATACTGACAGTTGTAGTTGTACTTTGTACAGTTGGTAACATCTAATCTTATCGCAACCCTAGTGTCACAGTATATACAGTAGCGCAACTCCCTGTCGGCACCTTTGATGTTAGTGTTGGTCAAAACGGAGTGCGCATGCGCGAAATAAGTAAGTTGGTTGGTAACATCTGAATTTCTCTCTCGCTCACTCTCGTTTTTCGTTCTCTCTCTAACTCATTGATACATATGTAGCAATACATAATAATCCAAAATAATGTATTTTAATAAAAAATATATACAGATAAATTGTTAATAATATATCTAAAAAAAAATAAAAAATAAAATAATAAAAAGATAAATATAATTATGCTAATATACAATATATTACATAAATAATTATGCTATATGCAAAATATATTACATGAAATAATAAAGAGAGCAAAAAAAAGAAAATATTATTCAAAAAATCTTAAATGTATTATAAAGACAGTATCAAGAAAACATATATATATATATATATATATATATATATATAAAGTTATAATTACAAATATAATTATATTAAATATCTGTAATCGCTTCGTAATCGCTTTGTATCAAAAACTCTGATAAATTGCGCAATCGTACAATAAATAACATATAATGTCATCTATTCTGTCAAATAAGGTAGGCAGTAGGCATTTAATTGGGTATTTAAATAGTGTGAGAGAGAACGAAAGAGTAGAAAAAAAAGAGTAAGTGAGAGAGAAATTTAGATAGCGTTACTGGCCAACTTACTTATTTCGCGCATGCGCACTCCGTTTTGGCCAACACAAAATCGGGAGAGTTGCGCTACTGTATATACTGTGCTAGTGTAAGAGCCACCGCACAAGCTTTTCCGTAATGTATTACGTTACGATAAGTACTGATTCTAAACCTAAACTCGTACGTAATCTTAAACTTCAGTCTACGCACAAACAAAATCGTAACGTAGTATGCTTTTGTTACATTACATTTTCTCTGTGCGTTGACTTTAGTTTAAGATTACGTACGAGTTTAGGTTTAGAATCAGTACTTAACGTAACGTAATGCATTACGGAAAAGCTTGTGCGGTGGCCCTAACTCTGCTCAACTCTGATTCGGTGGAAACAGGCAAGCCAACCCGACTCTGACCCTACTTTGACCCAACTTTGACCCGATTCGAACCCTCGGTGGAAACATATTCAATAATAATGTGCGCGATCAGCGAGCGACCAGCGCGCAATCTATTGAATAGATATAAAGATAATAGGGAACCAAAAAATAACGATGAAGGTAACGGCTAATTCGTTACCGATACTGTAAAAATGTAACGACGTTACCGTTACCGTTACAAACGGAAAAAAGTAACGATCGTTACCAGTAGAGGTATAAGGCCGGTTCTAACCCTGGTCCTCTGAGGGGGGGTGAGGGGCGAGGGGAAACCGGCGCGGGGGTATGACGTCACGCGGGGGGACCGCGGCGAAACCGGTAGGCGAGGGGTCCGCGTCCTAACCGGTAGGCGAGGGATCTGCGGTGAGGGGGGAGGGGCACCGCGTCCTAACCTAATCTAACCTAACCTCAGGGACCCGCTAACCTAACTAACCTAACCGGTAGGCGAAGAGTCCGCGGAGAGGGGGGAGGGGGACCGCGCGAAATCGGTTGGCGAGGGACCCGCGGGGAAGAGGGAACGCACGCGAGTAGGTGTGAGAGAGATAGCGCGAGGCGTCTGCAATGTGTGGGAGAGGGATAGCGCTAATGATATTCTATGGGCGTGGGAGAAGGATAGCGCGAGGCGTCCATATGAGCGTAAGACAAGGATAACGTTTGCATGCACGTTGGAAAAGGATGGCGCGAGGCGTTCGCAATGTGTGGGAGAGGGATAGCGTCCGCATGCACTTGAGAGAGAGATAGCGCGATGCATGCACGTGGATGATGCGAGATACGGCGTTCACAAGGCGGTGTGAGAGAGATAGCGCGAGGCATGCACGCGTGTAGGAGAAGGATAGCGCGAGCAAGGAAGGGAAGCGAAAGAAATACATAATCATTTTTTCATTTTAATACATTTATTTATGTTAAAATACATCACCTCGTCTCAAGGTTTCACACAAAAGTTCATCCACAGCATTCGCTAATAGTTCGCAATCTATGACAGATGTTTTATCATAGACGTCGCGCAAGATTTTAATAGCACCATCTTTTTTGGCACCAAACATATTACCTTGCAAATTAACAACAAGTCGATCGAAACTCTCATTTACGGCTTTTATATTCTCACACAGTTTTAAATATTCATGATTAACGCAATGTTCGAGTTCGAATAAAAAAAATATAGTTGACGGTTTCATGTACAAGCAAGAATCGCGTAACGTAAGTTTCATAATATTCGCATTGTGTATTTTAACAATCTCAATTGTTAAATCGTAAATCCATTTGGTGCATGATTAGGCGATTGTACAAGCTGTTCAACGTCCGCTCGTTTCAGCATTACCGATTCCCATGTGTCAATAGATAATACGATTTGATTGCCTCGGTTATCGCCGAGATGTAATTAAGATGTTACTCCAACGCTAATTACAATATCCAAGTATTTATAAGCAGTGCGCGTCAAAACAAAACTGCGTACCAAAATACGCGGTATACAACGAGGTTTACCGCATCTGAAAAATACAATTAAATATGAAATAGCATGGAAAAAACATATATATGAAAAAAAAATATATGTATATATGTGAAACATTTGTGATACTTACAAATCATGTGGTTTCTTGTACAGCTTAATTTCATCTCGTGGTTTCTTGCACGGCTTAATTTCATCTCGTGGAACGTAATAATTCATGCGTTTGCAACGATTGCTGCTACTTCCTTCACGAGAGTACATTTTGTCTCTCGGTTATGAGAAGTGGACCGTTGGTACTAGCAGTTGACGCAACACTGATCGTATAAAAATTAACCGAGTATACGTGACGCTTATTTTTCAAAAGTATGACGTGGTGGGAGATTAATACTCTAAAAATTTAGGAGAAGGGAAAACGACGCGATATTTTTTTCAATTTTTCCATTCAAGCGCCGTGTACGGCTGCTTCGTGATGACAGCACCCCCAGGTGTAAGATTTAGCCGAATGCACAAAAAATGCAACATAATATAAAATTTTCAAGCGCCGATGTGTGGCTGTTTCGCGATGACATCATCCTTAGATATTCAAACGCGCGTGTCAAAACAAGACAAAATCGTAAAATATAAGAATAATTATCAAAGTTAAATTGTGCTAATATATAAGTAATTTGAAACTATTGCGATGCATCTGGACTCAGATGACATCATCACCAGGTGCGAGATTTAGCCGAATGCACAAAAAATTCAACGTAATATAAAATTTTCAAGCGCCGATGTGTGGCTGCTTCGCGATAACATCACCCCTAGATATCAGAATTCAAACGCGCGTGTCAAAACATGACAAAATCGTGAAATATATGGATAATCCTCATGGTTAAATTGCACTAACATACTTGGACAGCAGCATGTAATTTTTGCGATGCACCTGGGATTTGACATCATCTCTAGACGACAAAAATGCAATAATCGACATTAGTCAAAATGTATGTGACAAACCGCGAAATAAAGATTTAGTTGATACACATGATGGAAAGAGACATCAAGATAGAATATAAAATCATGGTAAAGAGGCACACCCTGTCAATATTTTCGTCAAGAGTTCCGAGACAAGAGCTATTAATAAGCGCATCTTGTTAGCAAAAATTTTTGGCATAAATTTAGAAATATGGCGGAAAACAGTGCCGAACGAATTCTGCGCGAGCAATCTGCAAGGGTGAATTCGATAGAGGAGTACGTTGCGTGGGAGCAACGATGCGACGAATATATCGAATCGTTGGAAGAACAAAGTCGAATCAAACGTCCACGATTATCGATCGGGATTTGACAATCGCTGATTGCCCGAATCGCGCGACTCGAGGGATTGAAGAACTCGTTACGCAGGCGTTTTGTATATGCGGGTGCAGGATGCAGTACGCGGCAACACGGGTTGATTTGGCGAGAGATCGATACGGCGTTCGAGAGCCGCATATTGACTGGTGCGGTTATAAATCATAATCACATCGAGCCTCGTCAATTTTTCGAGAATGCCAAAGACATTGTGCTCGAACATGTGCAAACCGTGCTGAAAAAACACTTTAATGTGAAAATTAATACAGTGTTCAATGGTGAATTTGTGACGGGTGATAAACGCGCAAATAAAAGTATCAATACGAGAAACTATGAACTCTTTCGCAAATCCGATTTACGCGAGTGGTACGAGCGGCGCGTTGTCGAGTCTACTCTAGCATCGCTCGAAGAATTTCAAGAACGCGACAGCGGGTGGGCATTGTCGCGAATACTCGATTTAATCGTGAATATAAATAAATATAATCCTATGCGCGCGGGATGTCACATAAAATTACCGCGAGCGATAATGATGAAGAGAGCGGTGATCAACGTGCAATCTAAAGACAATGCATGTTTCGCGTGGTCTGTGGTCGCTGCTCTACATCCAGCTAAATTGAAAATGGATCGGGAATCTTCGTATCCACATTATACGACAGTGCTGAATCTCCAGGACATTGAGTTTCCAGTGACTGTGAATCAAATTAAAAAATTCGAACTTGCCAACGATATCTCAATCAATGTATATAGTATCGAGGAAAAGAACATTGTCCCGATACGTCTGAGCGAGCTAAAGAGAGACGAAGACGTCAACCTGTTGTACATTGAAGACAATAACGTTGGACATTTCGCGTGGATCAAGAATCTATCCAGGCCCGTGAGCTCGCAATTGAACAAAAAAGAACACAAGAAATATATCTGCGATCGGTACGTATATATTTAATAAAATATATTGTAGAAATAATTGAACAAAAAATAAAAAATTATTTCTTTTTATAGATGTTTGCACTACTTTAGCTCGAACGACAAATTGCAGTCACATACGGTGGACTGTCGAGAGATGAACGAGTGCGCTATCCGATTACCGAGCGATAAGGACAAGTGGCTCACGTTCAACAACTATAATCGGAAAGAGCGGCTTCCTTTCGTCGTGTACGCCGACTTGGAGTGCGTTTTGGAGAAGACGGAGGAAGAGAGAAATTATCAACATCACAAAGTATTTAGTATTGCATATTATGTACATTGTTTGTACGACGAATCGTTATCCGCGTATCATTCTCGTCGCGAAACCGATTGCATGTCATGGTTCGTCGAAGAACTTAGAAATTTAGCACTGCGTGTAAAAACAATTTTGTCAGCTAATGTCTCCATGGTAAATTTAACATCTGATAAATAGGAAAAATTTCATAGCGCGACACAATGTCACATTTGCGAGAAACCATTCGTACAAGACGATACACGCGTACGCGATGCCATCTGACTGGGCAATACAGAGGTCCCGCGCATTCAAATTGCAATTTAAATTATAAAGATTCTTTTTGCATTCCAATAGTTTTTCATAATATATCCGGTTACGACGCACATTTTATTATAAAGGAAATAGCTACAGCGTTCGAAGGGAGAATCGATTTACTTCCGATAACAAAGGAAAAATATATATCGTTTACGAAAAATGTTAAACTTGCAGAAGAGAAATCGAAAAATCATATTAAATTGCGTTTTATCGATTCGTATAAATTTCTCACAGCTAGTCTCGATAAATTGGCATCATTCTTGAATAAAGACAAACTCAAAATTTTAAAATCCGAATTTCAAAATTTACCGAATGACAATTTCAATTTATTAACACGGAAGGGCGTCTTTCCGTACGAATATATTGACTGCGTCGACAGGTTGCAAGATACGTGTTTACCACCGCGCGATTCATTTTACAGTTCCTTGACCGGTGACACAATATCCGAGAGCGATTACGCGCACGCTGAGAACGTCTGGAAGCGATTCTCTATTCGAACGCTGGGCGACTTGTATCTCAAAATTGATGTCTTGTTATTAGCAGACATTTTTGAAAATTTCCGCGAGAGTTGTATTAAAAGTTATGGGTTCGACCCCGCGTATTACTATACTCTTCTCGGATACACGTGGGACGCCATGTTGAAGCATACGAATATTACATTCGAATTGCTTACGGATATCGACATGGTTATGTTTATCGAACGCGGAATACGCGGTGGTTTGAGTCAATGTTCCAACAGATACGCACATGCTACTAACAAGTATATGCAATCGTACAATCCATCGAAACCTTCAACGTATCTCACGTACTTTGATGTAAATAATTTGTACGGATGGGCAATGTGTCAACCCTTGCCCTATGCAGATTTTCGATGGGTCGACGACGTATCCGATTTTGATACATCATCGATCGCGCTTGATTCGCCTATAGGCTACATCCTTGAAGTCGATCTCGAGTATCCGCAACGTGTTCACGATGCGCACACTGACCTACCGTTTTGCCCGACACGCGACAAACCACCTGGTAAGCGGCAGGATAAGCTGCTCGCAACCTTATATGATAAGAAGCGTTATGTAATAAATTACCGCAACCTGCAGCAATGCACGCGACACGGACTTCGCGTTACAAAAATACATCGAATATTACAGTTTTCGCAATCTCCATGGCTTCGCAGTTATATCGAACTCAATACACAATTCCGAACACTCGCGAAAAATGATTTTGAAAAAAATTTATATAAATTAATGAATAATGCGGTATTTGGCAAAACGATGGAAAATGTGCGCAATCATGTTAATATTAAGCTTATAACACATTGGGATGGAAGATATGGCGCAGAGGCGATGATCGCAAAACCAAATTTTCATAGTAGAAGCGTGTTTTCGGAGAATCTGATCGCCGTTGAATTGCGCAATCTCGAAGTTAAATTTAATAAACCAATCTACGTAGGTATGTGTATATTCGACATATCCAAGACATGTTTGTACGAGTTTCACCACGATTATATGGTACCTATGTATCGAGAGAAATGTAAAGTTATGTACACCGACACCGACAGTCTCATATATCACATCGAGTGTGAAGACGTATATGAGAATATAAAGCGCAACGTCGACAGATTCGATACCAGTGATTATGCAGTGGACAATGTGTACGGTATACCGCTCGCGAATAAAAAGATATCGGGTTTAATGAAGGATGAAAATAATGGCGCCATCATGACCGAATTCGTCGGGCTTAGGGCACACTTTTGCCCTAATAAATGTACGCGTTGCGAGTAGATGGTAAGAAGGATACGAAAAAGGTAAAAGACGTCAAGAGTAACGTCGTCGCGAGAACGATAACATTCGACGATTACACGCGGTGTTTGAACAAAGAGATTGAAATGACGCGTCAGCAGTCGTGTATAAGATCTAAATTACACGAAGTATACACTATTCGCGAGACAAAAATTGCTCTAAGTCCGTACGATGACAAGCGGTATATCGTACCCAAAACCACCGACACGCTACCGTGGGGACATTACAAAATACCGTTGTAAATAAACATCATGTATATTTATTGTAAATAAAAATTACGTATATTTATTGTAAATTAAAATTATATGTATATTTATTGTAAATTATATGTATATTTTATAATGTATACATTTTTGTTTATATTTGTATAATATCTTTAATATTATGTATTATTGTTAACATATTTATAATATATTATTTTTATCTATCCAAGAGTTGTGTGTAGCATCAAATCCCAGCCATTTCACATAAACCTTGTCACCCTTTTTGCGTATCACCTTTTCCACGAGATGTACGTCGTGATTAGCAACGCGTTGTAACTCGTATTCGTAAAATCCGCCGGCGACGGGATTTCCACATGAATCTTTGAGTACATAGGTCACGGGATTAGTTTTCAGCACTTTAACAATCTTAAACACTTCGGTCGACCAATTTGGCATGTAACCTTTCTTAAAGATGGTCTTGACTTTACTCACGCGTACCGGATCGCCTACTTTGAATCTTGCCGGTGCCGCAATCTTTACGTTGCTGTATACAGTATTTAAAAGTTTATCGGCGATCGCAGGGGTAACATCGATAGGTTTCATACCGATAGTGCGATGTTTTCGCGCATTGTACTCTCCAACGAGCCGGGACAACGCGTCGATCCACTTGTAATTTCCATTAAACGTACACATTTTCCACATATTGTTCTTTAACGTTCGGTTGAATCTTTCCACGACCGAGGCTTTCATGACAGAGTACGTCGAATAATGATTAATGCTGTGTTTCTTCACGAGTTTCTGTACATTTGCATTGTAAAATTTTTTTCCTCTGTCGGTTTGAAAATTTTTCGGGCATCTTCCATCGTCTCGAATTACCTTTGCGATCATATCCGACATCTCGTTTCCACTCTTACTCTTGAGCGGTACAGCCCACGCATACTTGCTCAACACATCGATAACTGTGAGTATGTAGTTGTAGCTTTTGTTGAATCGTGCATCTCGACCACGTCCGCCTGCCACAGATCGTCGTATCCGCGTACTATGACACGTCTACGTGGGAAATTTTTTCTCGCTGGAGCATGCAATTCTTCCACGAGCAGCTGTTTTTCAGAGGTCTTTTGCAACATATTTGATCGATGCATAATTTGCAATAATAAGATAATTCCACCACGTATATTCTTTATATATCTTTCTTCTCCTGCGCTGAATTAGATGTAGTCTGCGCGTGAGTTGCATACCAAAGCATTTTCTGCATCTCATCCATCATTATTTGCAGCGTCTGCATATTCGTCTCGAGCGTGATTATTTTTTCCTCAAGTTCTTCTAGTCTATCTTCTAAAAGCTTGACACGTATTCCCACGTACTGTTTGTTTGTGGCATCAATATCATCTTCCGGTTGCGCCACGCGTCGTATCTTGCGCGACCTTGCGTCAAAGCCGGAGGCTGTCTGACACAGAGCGTTATCGCGCACGTAATTTCTTAGTAATCCATTCCATTGATAATATGAGCTGTTTGGTGTTCCCAACGATAATCCAAATTTATTAATCAACATTTCGATACAAACAATAATGACAGACTGACTCGTTTCGCCGACGCATAGATTAATTTATAATAAGACCAGCTTCGCAAAGTCCCTCGATAATTGATAATATTTCATTGTCGTGGGCATTGTTGCCGGCTTGACGCGAAGCTTCCAGCAATCGCAAGCGATCTACCAACTCATTGGGATCATTCCAATGCACGTAATCGATCTTATTATCGTTTAATGTCATAGCGCGCGGTATGTTTATACCTCTTCCAGCTTTTTTTCCAGGCGCTATTATATTTTTAATAGAGATTAAGAGGATGCCGGACCGTCCTGTTTTACCGGCCATAATAATTATATATTTGCTTAATATAAGGGTTTTGCGGTGTGTACGTGCAAAATAGGATACCTCTCCACTCGGAAATGCATGAAGGAATATAAGTGAACGTTTGAAAATGTATTTGAAAGCCTAGTAAGAAACATTTCGGTGTGCAAAATGTTGCATAGTAAAATCTTTTTTATAAAGCTTCTAAACTCACTTCTCGAAGTTCACTAATACTCTTTGATAAAATGCCGAGTGCGGAGTTCACTTGTTAGGCACGTGCAGGTTGCAGGTTTTTTATATTAAGTAAATGTTGACGGCAGAAGCCGATAACAAAACTGTAATTTTTTAATTTTTTTTCACTTTTCATATGAAATCATAAACCCCGCACTCCGTTATTATGTATACTTTAATTATGGAAAAGGATTTGTTGATATCTATAATCAACAAAAATATTTTGCAATCCTACTAATATTCGCATTCTGTCGGTATCCGGCATCCTCTTAATGGCGCTATTATATTTTTATACTTGTATCCCTTGTTACTTGACACTGGATTACGCATATCATTGCCACGTCTATGCGCATTTGTCGCCAGTAATATATTTTTGTATTTAATTTTATCATCGTCATTGTATACGTCACCGTCGGGTATTCTCATGAAAATCAACTCGTAGAGACCTGATGTTCCCACGTATCTTATTCCACCGATAATTATATTGCCATCTTTATCCACATCAAAAATTTTATCACCAAGCATCATTCCTTCGTTGCAAAATTTAACACCGTAAACATAATCCATACTGTTATATTTATCTTGACTCAAAATAGCTCCCACATATTTTTGTCCTGGTGGGCCCAAGTGTACGCGCAATGTACTTTGACCCTCGGACGTTTATAATACATGTTGAACCGACGTAACAAGCGTTTCAGGCGTGGTTTCGAAAATTTCTTCCACAGATGGGGACGGTCTTTCGTGCAATATTTGACTCGATTGTACATCTTTTATCGGAGTAGAAGTAACTACATTCGATAATTGTTTCATTCGCTTACGTTTTGATTGATTTGGAGTAGAAGTTATTAGTGAATCGTTCAATGATATATTTGACCTTGTTTGCTTTGTTCTATACTTTGACTCTTTTTTCAGATGCTTGTCTCGAGCATACTCGATAGTTCGATTTTCGCTTCATTAGATTCCACATTGATTGTATTTTCGACAAGTTGTTTTAGAGGTTCGATAATTGGTTTAAAGTGCCTCTCCAATGCGACGTCTTCCTCCATTTGACCAGTTTTTAAAGAACGATATTTTTTGCGGATTGATTTGCTTGTTTTTACAATCTTTCTCGCAATCTTCTCACGATTGTCACTGTCAATCGTCGTCCTCATGTTGCGATCGGACAAAAATTTTTAGACGTTGCTCGATCGATGTATCAATAGCGACTAACCACTTTACGGTATTGCAAAATCGTTAAATCCTTTTCGATATCGTCCATTAATCTATAAACTGTCTTTATCAATCACTACAAATCCATACTCGTGTTGCCAACATTTCTGACAGAATGCGCGAAAATCGTCGTAAGACATGTCAGTATTTACATGATCGTTGTATACATGTTTCAAGTTTGTACCATCTTGTTTAAATAAAATCAGTAAATTTGCATTGTCCCGTATGAGATGCTTGGGTATCTTGGCAGGGATCGTCCCGATCGCGCACATTACCGATCGGACACGACAATATTTCCCGATCGGACATAGACCCGATTGGACACATGTCCGATCGGACACAATCCCGATCGGACACATGGTTGCAATCGGACACCACCCCAATCGGACACAGGCCCGATCGGACACAGTATATCAGAAATATATAGGTTTGGGTTAGGTTATATCTTCTGGAAGTGGAGCCCCCCCGTAGGGGGGGCGGAACATACTGCCTTCACGCATATACTTTTTAATGCGTAGTAAGGTTCCACATAGGTTTACAACTTTCCACGCGAAGCGAGGTTCAACGCAAACCTATGTCTCTAGTTTTTTGATAGTGGAGCCCCCCCGTAGGGGGGGGGGGCGGAATCCATTGTGTCCACGCATACATTTCCCCATCCACACAACAATTGTAAGATGGACCTAGCTTCGCGATGGGGACTGTGTCCGATCGGAACTGTGTCCAATCGGGTCTGTGTCCAATTGAGCCTGTGTCCGATCGGCCTGTGTCCGATGGGGTCTGTGTCCGATCGAGCCTGTGTCCGATCGGGCGTGTGACCGATGGGGCGTGTGTCCGATCGGGCCTGTGTCCGATCGGGTCTATGTCCGATCGGGCCTGTGTCCGATCGGGCCTGTGTCCGATTGCAACCATATGTGTCCGATCGGAATTGTGTTCAATCGGGTCTGTGTCCGATCGAGCCTGTGTCCGATTAGGTCGGTGTCCGATTGGGAAATATTGTCGTATCCAATCGGTAATGTGCGCAATCGAGACTAACTCTCTTGGCATACGTTTGACAAAGATAGAAACAGTCGACGCTCGAGTGTCGACCAATTGCAAAGTACTCTCTTATCGTATCTTGCTTATCGCATGCCACGTCGTCAAAGATAAAAATGGAATTCGGAAGCGCCTCGCTCGGTGGAATAACGTCACTATTATTGGAGAATGTAAAGTAACCAATTTCATCGATCGATAATAGCAAATTTTCCAAGTATCGATATTTCGGTTGTTGAAGTGATTTCGAGTATACGTACACATTCTCGAAACGTACACCGTGTGGACTTTCTATCAAACTTATCAACACGTTAGTCTTACCGGAATTCGAAGGACCGCAAATGATACCGCGTATAGTAGTCGGCAGCATGTTTCCATGCTTGCGTATTTCTTTCTCGGACATTACTCGTGTTTTATCGTCAAAATTTATCACTTTAATTATCGTCGTTTGTCGCGCAAACCGCATGTTTGCTCTCGCGAATCTCAAATCAGATTTTGGAAAATGAGTCATCGGGGCCCTATTTATAGAGGTGCACCGAATCGAAACCGCTCAGTCTCAAAAATGTTTCTTCTTCTATCGGTTGACAGCGATATTCTCGAGCTTACCACCGAGCAGTTACACATTATCCCCAAGATTGTTTTACTGCGAGACTTTGGTAGCTACGTGGAACAATTGTGGGACAAGCTTCCCGAACATATAAAAGCTGACTCATAGGTTCAACAGTATCGTCGATGCACGCAACATTATAATTTGTTGTGGCAGCAAACACATTTCGACGGTCCAACATCGTTAATAAAAAATTGTGGCAAATGCCAGCAAAAATTATAAGAAGTGGTGGTTTGTTAAATCGTGCGATAAACGCACTTCCTATCGAATTACATATTCCAGGCTATCAGTTTTGCGAACCGGGAACTCATTTAGAAACACGATTGGCTAGAGGCGATCGAGGTATCAATCCATTGGATGCCGCGTGTCGCGAGCACGACATAGCTTATTCCCGAAGCAACGATCTCGGTCAACGACACGTTGCGGATAATATACTCGCCACGAAAGCGTATTACCGCGAGAGATTCGACTCTTGGCGAAAGAGCAGCCGCTACAGCTATTTGGGCGGCTATGAAAGCAAAGACAAAATTCGGTATGGGGATGAAAACAAAAAAATCATCGATGAAGAAAAAGACTGTGAAAAAACGAATACTTCCTATAGCGAAGCGCGGTGGTATCTTACCCATTTTACCATTATTGGGAGTTCTCGGTTCGTTGGCTGGCGGAGCAGCGGGAATCGCGAAGGCGGTGAACGATAGCAAGGCGGCACAACGTCAGCTCGAAGAAATGCAACGTCATAGTCGCGCCATGGAAGCTCACGGACTTTATCTCGCTCCATACAAGCGTGGACGAGGGTTCTCAACAGCGGCTAAAAAAAAACGTCAAAATAAAAATGCCTGCCTGTGTAACGACCAATGTACAATTGGAGCAACTTGCAAGACGTATGCGTATACAATTTTTTAGAGGCGTTTTCTTGCGCAATAATTTACCGATAAACGGTGTACGGCGAAATGAGAGCGGTATCGTCAATTTGGATGGGCGTATCCCGTTTGGACACGGGACGATTGGACACCGCTCTATTGGACACGTAGTATCGGACACGGAACGATTGGACACTGCACGATTGGACACAGAATTATTGGACACCGCACGATTGGACACCGCACAATTGGACACGCACACTGCACGATTGGACACCGCACGATTGGACACCGCACGATTGGACACCGCACGATTGGACACCGCACGATTGGACACCGCACGATTGGATACCGCACGATTGGACACCGCACGATTGGACACCGCACGATTGGACACCGTACGATTGGACACTGCACGATTGGACACCGCAGGATTGGACACGCTCACTGCACGATTGGACACTGCACGATTGGACACCGTACGATTGGACACTGCACGATTGGACACCGCATTATTGGACACTGCACAATTGGACACCGCACGATTGGACACCGCACGATTGGACACCGGTAATTATGCATAAAGAGGGCACAAGCAGAAGCACAAATTTTAGCCAGTCTGCAGCGCAAAGATCACGTATCGCGGCTTCTCCAGCTGAGAGGCGACTTTCACGGTCCACGAATGCTTGGTCGTATTATGCAATAGAAGAAATTCGTATAGATCCCAAGAGCGAAAACTCATATTCAAGTATCGCCCGCTTTCCAACGCGCGTAGCAAGGATAGTTTATTGACCTCGCTCAATATTACATGAGGCATACGCCATTGTATCTTGAATAATTCGATATCAGTTTCAGCCAAAGCATGTCCAAATATGCAATTGTTATCGTTGCGCGAACGTATCAGAATTAATTCGTGACGAGCGTTAATCACAACTCGCTTATAATCTTCGCAAAAACCCAGTAGTATGTTTAGAGGCACGCAAAAATTGAAGTAAGCTTCAGCAGCATTATGTGATATATTCCACGCAGCATTCTCCAAGATTTTACCCCTCTCGGCTGTTAGAGAGACATAGTTTTTAATCGTGGAAGTTATTCCAACGTTTCTGTTGCGATCAATCTCCACACCGTCGAGTTCATATCGAAGTTCATCAAACATAAACGCGACACAATTGTTGCCCAATATCACTCTTCCCCCTTCAGCTACTTTACGCACCATCAACTTTCTCTCGACGTATAGAAAACTTTCACATGGTAACGTGTACAAATCAGTAATGCTCCGTGCGACGATCGGTAGATAAATGATCTATGCTGGCGTTTCCGATATCTTTTATCCTGGCGGCACGCTCGGTGAAAATTCATGTATCGTGTGTACGCGCTTGTCATTGCTGTACGCGCCAGTGGTTACGCTGCATTCTATACGAATAATATTTACGCTAATATTTATCGGTACATCCGATTCGTGCCATTTCCGAGGTTGTAATATACGATTCGACGAGAATCCCAACAACAATCCAACGTTGCTCGGTTTACTAAAATTTAGTCTATAGACACATTTGATTTCACTTTTTAGCGTATTATGATTAGCGCGAAGCATTATTGGATATTCATCGTGTTCTTCGTTATCAACAATATCGTTGGAATTAACTACGCGTCGATGTCGTAATTTTGCAGGTCGGAGATATTCGTTTATAGCGTGTAATTCGTACGATCTCTCGGGAACCGTAATTTCCTTATCATCGTTATCAAAAGAAAATTTATTATTCCAAGAATTCACGTTCGATGTCGTATGATAAGTTTCAAAGTCCGTTAAACCAAGCTCGTAATCGCCATCGTTTAAATCTATAGCCGGAAAGTAGCTTACAGTAAGAGCGCTACTCTTGCCGGTCAACGTAAGTGTGAGTGACATGTTGGAAAACTGTCGAACGAATACTGAGTCGCGACGGTGAATTGTCAGACTTTAAATTCATATCGATCATCGACCGTTTGAAGAAATTGAAGACACAGTTGTCCACAAATACTTTGATTATAATTTTAATAGGCCGTGTGATTATATTCTATATTCGCAACATTCTGTCCAAAATATCGCACTAATTCCTTGGGCAGTCGAAGATTTCCAAAACTATCGAAATATACTACACCAGTGCTGGGATTTACTTGCACATTTCGGTCCAATTCCGTGGCTCACGCCTATTGCCCCCCACTCCTCGCTCGCGCGTTAGTAACGAGTCGCCAGATACGCGTAACTAAGGAGCGCGACGCTATGTCTCAGGAGCGTCCGCATGTAAGAATGCCTAAATGCCCTAGCCCTAAATATAATGATAAGACTTATTAAATCAATATATTAATTATATATTCCGTTTATATAATTTACATATTTTTGTGATACTTTATTCAAAGTTTTCTCTTAACCCGATTTACAATTATATCAATTTATAACGTCAAAATATATGTAATTTATTTTCGCGTACATTAAAATCATATTATCGATAATGTCAAAAAATATACTCGTAATATATAATTATAATATAGAACGATTGCAATATAATTATAATTGCGAGACAATAGATTTCCACATCACACATGAGGTACTATTGTTAAAGCGTTTTTTTTTAAGTGGTTTCCCCAGTAGGCCTATTCCACTAAAGAAGAATAATCCGTTTGCGTACATATATATATGGAAAGGAAAAATTATATTAAAGATGAGAAAATAAAAGAAAAAAAGAAGAGAACAATCGCGTAAACATCAATTTGATTTTCTAAGCCGTTTATGTGAATTTACAAGGGATAAAATATCTACGGGAATATTAGATGAACTAGAGCGCATCAACGAAGATAATGATGTATCGCTCAAACAACAACGTTTATCTGTTTTCGTATATTTTAATTTTGAAAAAGAACATTCACATAAATACGTAGAGCCGAACATAGAAAAAATTCGAAGACCAAATTTTATAAGTTCGGGATACTTTGATGAATCTAAAATCTTAAAGAATTCAACACCTTTTTCTATCCGCGGTTTAAGAGACAGATCATTTTGCAAATCGCAAAGTTCTGCCTGAAGTTCTACATTTTGTTCTTCGATCGGAACAAGAAGAGGATTCTCAAAAAGAATTAGATCTTTTCTAAGTAGTTCGAAATCATTAAACCGCGTATCAAACTGGGTTATTAAAGAATTAATTAAATGAAGTTGTTTTTTAAAATTATAATCTTTGCCGTATTCTTGAAAAAGAATTTGGCAAGATGGATAAAAGTGAAAACTATCTTTTTCTAAATGATTTTTGAATAATAGTAATTTTCTACGGAATGAGTCGATATGACTAACTAAGTCTGATATGTTTGGTTGGCCTTTTGCAGCTTCAAATTTAAATTATTTAAATGGGAAGTTAAATCTGTAATAACAGCTAACTCAGAAAGAAAATCTAGGTCTTCGAAAAAGGATTTAAATTTGTCATAATTTACAGACATTTCTTGCAAGAAAAGGAAGATTTCTTTTCTTATTGCAAAGAATTTCTCTAGACATTTCCCTGCGCTAAGCCATCGAACTTCAGAAAGTAAAGGTATATCTGTATAAATTGCATTATGCTCTTCGAGAAAGAATTGGAACTTTCTGTGATTCAGAAATTTGTGTCCGCCTTTTATTGCATTAATAATTTTAGTAACTATCTGCATTGCGGTACACAATTTAATCGCTTTCCCACATAATGCTTCTTGGTGAATTATACAATGAATAAGGGGGAATTTTAAATTTCGCTGCTTTATTTGGCCGAAGAACCCAATTTTCGAACCTGTCATTGCTTTCGCGCCATCAGTTACGATAGCCGAATATTTAGAAAAATCGGTATTAAATTTTTCTAAGGTTTGTTCAACGGCTCTAAAAATATCTATCCCAGTTGTTGTGCCATGTAATGGTACGAAACTTAAAAGCTCCTCGACACATGAAAAATCGTTTTGTACGATTCGAGCAAAAATACTCAACTGGCTCACATGTCGATTATCGGTGCTTTCATCGAGGCACAACGAAAAATACGAGCACGTAGCTAATAAATCTTTTAATTTTTCTTCTATGGAAGAAGCGATGTGAGTAACTCTTGCTGCTACTGTTTTTTTATTTAACGGTATCCCATACAGCACAGAAATGTTTATTTCTATAATGTCTTTCGATAAAAAATTTTTTAACATGAGAAGGTTTATAACCACATAAAAGGCAAACTGTTCTATTACGAATAAATGCGAAAAAATTATTCTCCCATTTCTTGTCATAATGTTGCACATACCTCTGTCCATCAGCCATCCTTCACGTTTGATGAAGAGATTAATGTGGAAGAAAGTTAAGTATGCACAGGAAACACTAAGAAATGTCTCTGCACTTTAAAACTCTGTATTTAAAGGCACTTTGCACGAGACACTTTGCACGAGACGTTTAACAAGGAAGTGGCAATCGTTAGGTTAAGAAACAAAAAAAGACTGAAAACAATCTACGATCGCGTGGAATAACGGGTGGCGCAAATAAACGATTTATCATTTTCCTGTAAAACGTCTCATGTTTAAATACGGAGGGATTTCTAAATGTTCGGCTATCGTAACTGATGGCGCGAAAGCAATGACAGGTTCGAAAATTGGGTTCTTCGGCCAAATAAAGCAGCGAAATTTAAAATTCCCCCTTATTCATTGTATAATTCACCAAGAAGCATTATGTGGGAAAGCGATTAAATTGTGTACCGCAATGCAGATAGTTACTAAAATTATTAATGCAATAAAAGGCGGACACAAATTTCTGAATCACAGAAAGTTCCAATTCTTTCTCGAAGAGCATAATGCAATTTATACAGATATACCTTTACTTTCTGAAGTTCGATGGCTTAGCGCAGGGAAATGTCTAGAGAAATTCTTTGCAATAAGAAAAGAAATCTTCCTTTTCTTGCAAGAAATGTCTGTAAATTATGACAAATTTAAATCCTTTTTCGAAGACCTAGATTTTCTTTCTGAGTTAGCTGTTATTACAGATTTAACTTCCCATTTAAATAATTTAAATTTGAAGCTGCAAAAGGCCAACCAAACAATATCAGACTTAGTTAGTCATATCGACTCATTCCGTAGAAAATTACTATTATTCAAAAATCATTTAGAAAAAGATAGTTTTCACTTTTATCCATCTTGCCAAATTCTTTTTCAAGAATACGGCAAAGATTATAATTTTAAAAAACAACTTCATTTAATTAATTCTTTAATAACCCAGTTTGATACGCGGTTTAATGATTTCGAACTACTTAGAAAAGATCTAATTCTTTTTGAGAATCCTCTTCTTGTTCCGATCGAAGAACAAAATGTAGAACTTCAGGCAGAACTTTGCGATTTGCAAAATGATCTGTCTCTTAAACCGCGGATAGAAAAAGGTGTTGAATTCTTTAAGATTTTAGATTCATCAAAGTATCCCGAACTTATAAAATTTGGTCTTCGAATTTTTTCTATGTTCGGCTCTACGTATTTATGTGAATGTTCTTTTTCAAAATTAAAATATACGAAAACAGATAAACGTTGTTGTTTGAGCGATACATCATTATCTTCGTTGATGCGCTCTAGTTCATCTAATATTCCCGTAGATATTTTATCCCTTGTAAATTCACATAAACGGCTTAGAAAATCAAATTGATGTTTACGCGATTGTTCTCTTCTTTTTTTCTTTTATTTTCTCATCTTTAATATAATTTTTCCTTTCCATATATATATGTACGCAAACGGATTATTCTTCTTTAGTGGAATAGGCCTACTGGGGAAACCACTTAAAAAAAAACGCTTTAACAATAGTACCTCATGTGTGATGTGGAAATCTATTGTCTCGCAATTATAATTATATTGCAATCGTTCTATATTATAATTATATATTACGAGTATATTTTTTGACATTATCAATAATATGATTTTAATGTACGCGAAAATAAATTACATATATTTTGACGTTATAAATTGATATAATTGTAAATCGGGTTAAGAGAAAACTTTGAATAAAGTATCACAAAAATATGTAAATTATATAAACGGAATATATAATTAATATATTGATTTAATAAGTCTTATCATTATATTTAGGGCTAGGGCATTTAGGCATTCTTACATGCGGACGCTCCTGAGACATAGCGTCGCGCTCCTTAGTTACGCGTATCTGGCGACTCGTTACTAACGCGCGAGCGAGGAGTGGGGGGCAATAGGCGTGAGCCACGGAATTGGACCGAAATGTGCTAGTAAATCCCAGCACTGGTGTAGTATATTTCGATAGTTTTGGAAATCTTCGACTGCCCAAGGAATTAGTGCGATATTTTGGACAGAATGTTGCGAATATAGAATACAATCACACGGCCTATTAAAATTATAATCAAAGTATTTGTGGACAACTGTGTCTTCAATTTCTTCAAACGGTCGATGATCGATATGAATTTAAAGTCTGACAATTCACCGTCGCGACTCAGTATTCGTTCGACAGTTTTCCAACATGTCACTCACACTTACGTTGATCGGCAAGAGTAGCGCTCTTGCTGTAAGCTACTTTCCGGCTATAGATTTAAACGATGGCGATTACGAGCTTGGTTTAACGGACTTTGAAACTTATCATACGATATCGAACGTGAATTCTTGGAATAATAAATTTTCTTTTGATAACGATGATAAGGAAATTACGGTTCCCGAGGGATCGTACGAATTACACGCTATAAACGAATATCTCCGACGTGCAATTTTACGACATCGACGCATAGTTAATTCCAACGATATTGTTGATAACGAAGAACACGATGAATATCCAATAATGCTTCGCGCTAATCATAATACGCTAAAATGTGAAATCAAATGTGTCTATAGACTAAATTTTAGTAAACCGAGCAACGTTGGATTGTTGTTGGGATTCTCGTCGAATCGTATATTACAACCTCGGAAATGGCACGAATCGGATGTACCGATAAATATTAGCGTAAATATTATTCGTATAGAATGCAGCGTAACCACTGGCGCGTACAGCAATGACAAGCGCGTACACACGATACATGAATTTTCACCGAGCGTGCCGCCAGAATAAAAGATATCGGAAACGCCAGCACAGATCATTTATCTACCGATCGTCGCACGGAGCATTACTGATTTAACAATACGCATTGTTGATCAAGAAGGACATTTGCTCGGTTTTCGAGGAGAGGAAATTACCGTAAGATTGCATATACGGCGGCGGCAAAAATAAAGCGATTGACAAATGAAATGCTTGTGTTGAACGGAAGCACGGAGCACGCGAGAGACAATATCTTTGCGAGAGACAATTTTTTTGCGAGAAGGCGAGTGACTGCGGTATCGGGTGACAATAATCAGATATCTGGTTACGCTAAAAAGAAGCTCAGCGCGTCGAATCGCGATTTTTTAAGATCATTGGGATTTGTCGTACGAAATACTTGAACAATATGATTGACATCTTGAATATCGGAGGCGAGCCGATCTTTGACGATCGTATCGTCAATATTGAGACTCATACGTACAATCCATACGCCAACACAACACTTGGATATAGCGACGAGATACGGATACCGATACAACATCAAGATTTGTACACGTTACCATGTGAAAGTTTTCTATACGTCGAGAGAAAGTTGATGGTGCGTAAAGTAGCTGAAGGGGAAGAGTGATATTGGGCAACAATTGTGTCGCGTTTATGTTTGATGAACTTCGATATGAACTCGACGGTGTGGAGATTGATCGCAACAGAAACGTTGGAATAACTTCCACGATTAAAAACTATGTCTCTCTAACAGCCGAGAGGGGTAAAATCTTGGAGAATGCTGCGTGGAATATATCACATAATGCTGCTGAAGCTTACTTCAATCCTTGCGTGCCTCTAAACATACTACTGGGTTTTTGCGAAGATTATAAGCGAGTTGTGATTGACGCTCGTCACGAATTAATTCTGATACGTTCGCGCAACGACAACAATTGCATATTTGGACATGCTTTGGCTGAAACTGATATCGAATTATTCAAGATACAATGGCGTATGCCTCATGTAATATTGAGCGAGGTCAATAAACTATCCTTGCTACGCGCGTTGGAAAGCGGGCGATACTTGAATATGAGTTTTCGCTCTTGGGATCTATACGAATTTCCTCTATTGCATAATACGACCAAGCATTCGTGAACCGTGAAAGCCGCCTCTCAGCTGGAGAAGCCGCGATACATGATCTTTGCGCTGCAGACTGGCAGAAAAAATGCTGTGTCAAAAGATATTACTGCATTCGACGACTGTAAATTGACCAACGTTAAACTCTATCTAAACTCGGAATTTTATCCCTACGATGATTTGAATTTAGATTTCGATAAAAATAGATTCGCCCTCTTGTTCGATATGTACTCTCGTTTTCGCAAATCTTATTACGGATGTGATAATGATGATGTGCTATTAAACATTTCAAAATTTTTACATTTCGGTCCTCTCGCGGTTATTGATTGCTCGCGACAAAACGAGTCTGTCAAAAATTCCACCGTAGACGTGAGATTAGAGTTTGAGTGCAAGGAGGATATATCGGCAAATACTACCGCCTATTGTCTCATCTTGCACGATCGCGTTCTCGAATATTGCCCATTGACCAACGTAGTTCGTAAAATTACCTAAATCAGCAAATATCCCCTTCAATGTCAAAATGTATAAAGATTGAGATTTTGACGATCGACAGCAGTCGTACTTCATTTTTGCAATCGGTAATATTATCAGCATGATCGCGCCAACGTTTGTGGATCTGCAGGGATTCATTATCGGGCGAAACTTTATCGTGAAGGAAGTAGCGATATTGACAAATGGATTTGTTCTCTCTCGTTACTTTTTTGCAAGTCCCGTACCATGGCTTGCGCTTACAAAATCTGAGAGATGTCAAGCTTCATGACTAATCAGACATCACCATGGACTTCAATGGGAGGATGGAAACGTTCCATACAGCTTCGCTAGGCATTTGATTACGAGAGCTGTGATGGGCGCGACGTAAGAGGAAGATGGAGCATCTCCTATCGTGTATGTTAAAGGACACGAAAAACGAGAATGGCTGGCCGATATACTTGACGATGATGCGAGAAAGGACGTTATTATTGAGACATTGGATGCGGACTGTGAAGATATCACTTCGTTAAATAAGCTAGATGTTACTAATACTATGCGCTGTGAAAAACACTTAAAAAATTGCGCTTTACAAAATGTATTTAAAATATTCAATTGGTGGACGAATCATCATAAAGATTCACCCAAACGTTATTTAGAATAAACTATTGTTAAAATATATTTTTATTTTCTTTTATTCTTCCCTTTTCCTCTTTCTTATCCCAGTAAGCGAGTATTAAATTTCAGTACGTGACGTTAGATAGCGGCGTCAGCCATTTAATTAAAATATAGATGTTACATTTCAGTACATGGGCATAGACTTTAAATATTTGAATGGCGTATAAATAATTGTTTTGTCGTTCAATAGTCGTTCGATAGCCGTTCGATAGCCGTTCAAAGCTGTTCGATAGCCGTCCAATAGCCGTTCGATAGCCGTTCAAAGCCGTTCAAAAGCCGTTCAATGGTCGTTCAATGACCGTTCAATAGCCGTTCGATAGCCGTTCGATAGCCGTTCAAAGCTGTTTTCATATTATAATAATCCGTTATTCATATTAAAATACTCCATTCTTTTATTTAAAAGACTCTAGATAGTTGTCCGCCGAAACATGTTAACTTTTGCCTTCTTATCATGTGGAAGGTAAGCGTTCTTTGTAAGTGATACATCTCCTACTCTAAAATGTTCGAGACAATGTCTATCCCGTTATGTCCGTCACAAAGTGTCTGACAACGAGCGAAGTAGTTTAAAAAATGAAGTAAAGTGTCTAAGTGAACGTTAAAAAATGCCGTCACTAATTGAATTGGTTTTGTGCCGAGGCCGATTGAACGCGTCATGGTGGGCGAAGGAGCTGGTAATGGGGCTGTTGAGAGCCCTGTTAAATCTGGTGGTTTTCCAAAGAGTGAGTAATATTTGTGTATATTTTATATTAATTATTTATAATATATTAATTATTTATAATATGTATTATAGTTCGATTTAATTTAATTTATAGTATCAATATACGAGCGACATAAAAATTCCCGGGTTTCTAAACTTTGAGCACTGACGACCTGTACGAACGTTGCGGCGGCACGAGCGCGAGTTCCGCGAGGACGTGTGGGAAGACAACGGCCCCGACGGTCTCTATTTAGACCTGAGACGTCTCTTCGGACTCGAGCCTTACGAGGAGGATGTAGAGGAATCATGGGGCGAGCCTCCGAGCAAGAGGTCGAAGGGTTGATTGTGAGTACCCATTTTTAAAAATTTTATAATATTTAAATTCTTATACTAATAAGATTTCTTTTCTGTTTCAGGAGCGAATATTTTTTATTATTATTATATACATATTTTATATTTTTGTATTTTTGTATATTTTTATTATTATTTTTATTATTATTATTTTTATTATTATTTTATTATTATTTTTAAACACACACACACACACACATTTGTATTATATACACAATCATTGAATAAATATTATTATTATATTTAAAAAATGTCAATTATTTCTGCGCCTTCTTCTTTCCTTTTCCCACGTGCATGCCTCGCGCTATCTCTCTCTTTCTCCCGCGAACGTCATCCTTTTCCCACGCCAATGCGGACGCTATCCTTCTCCTACACGCGTGCATGCCTCGGGCGATCTCTCTCACACCGCCTTGCGAACGCCGTATCTCGCATCATCCACGTGCATGCATCACGCTATCTCTCTCACAAATGCATGCGGACGCTATCCCTCTCCCACACATTGCGAACGCCTCGCGCCATCCTTTTCCAACGTGCATGCAAACGCTATCCTTGTCTTACGCTCATATGGACGCCTCGCGCTATCCTTCTCCCACGCCCATAGAATATTATTAGCGCTATCCCTCTCCCACACATTGCAGACGCCTCGCGCTATCTCTCTCACACCTACTCGCATGCGTTCCCTCTTCCCCGCGGGTCCCTCACCAACCGATTTCGCGCGGTCCTCCTCCCCCCTCTCCGCGGACCCCTCGCCTACCGCTTTCGCCGCGCCCCCCCCCCCCCGCGTGACGTCATACCCCCCGCGCCGGTTCCCCCCCCCCCCCCCAGAGGACCTGGGTTAGAATCGGTTTTATACCTTTACTGTTACTGAAAAAAAATAACTGTAACGATAACGGCGTTACAAGTAACGCGTTACTTCCCAACACTGGTTATGCGCTTATGCAAAAGTCTGTGCTCGGGCCCTTAAGAAAAACAGGAGTGAGCATTTGGTGTTAAGCGAGCGGACGGAAATGACTATACAGGGTGTTCCGGAACAACCTTCCGTCCGTGAAATGACGTATTCCTGATACAATTCTAAGACGATTTTTCCTTTACCAAAATTTGAATTGAAGCGTAATTTTTGAGTTATAAGCAAAAATAGTTAGCAAATCACGCGTCGAGTACAGAAGGCAGGCAGGAGCGGCACGGCGCGACGCGGCGCGGCGCGCCGCGAGCGCCCGGCACAGCTGACCGTCTGATTACCACCGCATGAGTCGCTAACTATTTTATCTTACAACATAAAATTATGTTTTAAATAAAATTTTGGTAAAGAAGAAAATATCTCAGAATTATGTCAAGAATACGTGTTTCTTAAAATAACGTCACTTTAACAAAAGTTGTTGCGGATCGCCGGCCGTCGGACACTGCAATCAGCTGATTGCTAACGCGATGTGTGTATGGCGGAGTGTATGTGCGTAAAAGAAAGAGAGAGAGAGAGAGAGAGAGAGAGAGAGAGAGAGAAGAGAGAGAGAGAGAGAGAGAGAGAGAGAGAGAGAGAGAGTGAGGAAGGGAAGCAGGGAGAGACGTTATACACACGCACGCACATACGCATACACTTTTTTCTCGCTCTCTTTCTCTCTTTTACACAACACTCATACACTCTCTCATTCAATCACTCATTCACTCACTTACTCACTCACCTGTTCACTCACCTGCTCACTCACAGCGAATCTTTATGCTACGTATTGTTAACTGCTGCACGGTTATTATTATTTAGCGACGGACCGCGGAGACTGCGCGACCACATTGTTACGTTGCCTAGCGCCGCCGAGAAACGCGACATGTACCCGACATGTAGCGACATGCAAGTTACGACGTGCACGTGGCGCGTGATCGATGCGAGATAAGACGAACGATCTTCTAAAACCTTCGCATTGCGAATGCGATAGAAAACATGAAACGTATAATGACGCATTTAAAAAAATTAATTATTTATCATAATTAATAACTATTTCTAATTATAATAAATAATTATTATTTTAAAAAGCATGTATTATACATTATTACGTTTTCGAAATTATTGCATTTACGATGCGAAGGTTTCAGTCAATCGCAAGATCGCAAGAATAATGTAATTAATAAATTACATTTGGGAAAATTTATTTTTATTCTGCTCAAATCAGATGTTCCAACGTTAAAATATATTGGTCGCTCTGAAAAGAGCGGATTGTTTAAAAAAAAATTTTAGAGCAAATGCTCGAAATGCCCGCCGTCCATTCTAACGCAAGCTCTCATGCGTTTTAATAAATTTCTTTCGACGTTCTGCATTATTTCTTCGTCGATATCCCAAATAGAATGTCGTAATCTTGTCTCCAGCTCTTCGATATTTTCAGGAAGCGTTTTATAAATTACCTCCTTACAATATCCCCATAGAAAAAAATCAAGGGGGTTGAGATCCGGAGATCTTGCGGGCCAACGTATCGGGCCGTATCGACCCATCCAGCGTCCGGGAAAATGCTCGTTCAAATAATTCGAAACGATCCTGGCGTTGTGCGGCCCAGCACCGTCTTGTTGAAAGATAATTTCGTTTCTTTCAAATAATGGCACATCTTCTAGAAAATCTGGTAGATTTTCTGTTAAAAAATCGACGTAACTTCTTCCAGTTAAAACATCTGGAAGAATAACTGGACCAAGTATTTCAGTGCCCATTATTGCAGCCCACACATTAATCTTCCAACGGGTTTGAAAATTTCGAAGTCGTGTGACATGGGGATTTTCCTCGCTCCAAAAGTGCATATTATGCACATTAAAAATTCCTTCCTGTGTGAATAGCGATTCATCGCTGAATATCACACGAGAGGAATATCTAGGATCTCGATCGATATTTCGCAGAAAATTTTCGCAAAACGTTCGTCTTGCGGGGTAATCTGCTGGTCGTAAATGTTGCACGCGTGTATAATGAAACGCGTGCAACTTTTCTTCTTTTAATATTCTTTGTACGGTTGTACAAGATAAGTCATTTTCTCGAGCAACTACCCGAATGCTCGTTTCGGGATTATCCTCGAAAGCATGTACGACTCTCTCCGTGTTCCGTACATTTCTAATGTAACGATCTCTCCCAGTGTCCTGTTTGTTCGGCAGGACACTGCCAGTATCGTACAGTCTTTGAGCTGCTGCATGTATGACATGACCCGATGGATGTCTTCGGTTTGGAAACAATTCGGCGTATCTTCTTGCAGCATGATTCTGCTGCCCGTGACACTCGCCAAGTGTCATTAGCATGTCGTAATATTCGTGACTCGTGTACGTTGCCATATCTTATTCGCTCTTATTAATAATCGCTAATGATCGAGAGATTATTGATTCTAATATCGATCGCTTCATCTTATTTATACGATCCTCGCGGGGGGTCAATACCCCCTCCGCGCCTCCCGCGACGAATAGCGCAATTCGAGTAATGACACGCGACACATGACACCCGCTATTCGTCGCGGGAGGCGCGGAGGGGGTATTGACCCCCCGCGAGGATCGTATAAATAAGATGAAGCGATCGATATTAGAATCAATAATCTCTCGATCATTAGCGATTATTAATAAGAGCGAATAAGATATGGCAGCGTACACGAGTCACGAATATTACGACATGCTAATGACACTTGGCGAGTGTCACGGGCAGCAGAATCATGCTGCAAGAAGATACGCCGAATTGTTTCCAAACCGAAGACATCCATCGGGTCATGTCATACATGCAGCAGCTCAAAGACTGTACGATACTGGCAGTGTCCTGCCGAACAAACAGGACACTGGGAGAGATCGTTACATTAGAAATGTACGGAACACGGAGAGAGTCGTACGTGCTTTCGAGGATAATCCCGAAACGAGCATTCGGGTAGTTGCTCGAGAAAATGACTTATCTTGTACAACCGTACAAAGAATATTCAAAGAAGAAAAGTTGCACGCGTTTCATTATACACGCGTGCAACATTTACGACCAGCAGATTACCCCGCAAGACGAACGTTTTGCGAAAATTTTCTGCGAAATATCGATCGAGATCCTAGATATTCCTCTCGTGTGATATTCAGCGATGAATCGCTATTCACACAGGAAGGAATTTTTAATGTGCATAATATGCACTTTTGGAGCGAGGAAAATCCCCATGTCACACGACTTCGAAATTTTCAAACCCGTTGGAAGATTAATGTGTGGGCTGCAATAATGGGCACTGAAATACTTGGTCCAGTTATTCTTCCAGATGTTTTAACTGGAAGAAGTTACGTCGATTTTTTAACAGAAAATCTACCAGATTTTCTAGAAGATGTGCCATTATTTGAAAGAAACGAAATTATCTTTCAACAAGACGGTGCTGGGCCGCACAACGCCAGGATCGTTTCGAATTATTTGAACGAGCATTTTCCCGGACGCTGGATGGGTCGGTACGGCCCGATACGTTGGCCCGCAAGATCTCCGGATCTCAACCCCCTTGATTTTTTTCTATGGGGATATTGTAAGGAGGTAATTTATAAAACGCTTCCTGAAAATATCGAAGAGCTGGAGACAAGATTACGACATTCTATTTGGGATATCGACGAAGAAATAATGCAGAACGTCGAAAGAAATTTATTAAAACGCATGAGAGCTTGCGTTAGAATGGACGGCGGGCATTTCGAGCATTTGCTCTAAAATTTTTTTTTAAACAATCCGCTCTTTTCAGAGCGACCAATATATTTTAACGTTGGAACATCTGATTTGAGCAGAATAAAAATAAATTTTCCCAAATGTAATTTATTAATTACATTATTCTTGCGATCTTGCGATTGACTGAAACCTTCGCATCGTAAATGCAATAATTTCGAAAACGTAATAATGTATAATACATGCTTTTTAAAATAATAATTATTTATTATAATTAGAAATAGTTATTAATTATGATAAATAATTAATTTTTTTAAATGCGTCATTATACGTTTCATGTTTTCTATCGCATTCGCAATGCGAAGGTTTTAGAAGATCGTTCGTCTTATCTCGCATCGATCACGCGCCACGTGCACGTCGTAACTTGCATGTCGCTACATGTCGGGTACATGTCGCGTTTCTCGGCGGCGCTAGGCAACGTAACAATGTGGTCGCGCAGTCTCCGCGGTCCGTCGCTAAATAATAATAACCGTGCAGCAGTTAACAATACGTAGCATAAAGATTCGCTGTGAGTGAGCAGGTGAGTGAACAGGTGAGTGAGTAAGTGAGTGAATGAGTGATTGAATGAGAGAGTGTATGAGTGTTGTGTAAAAGAGAGAAAGAGAGCGAGAAAAAAGTGTATGCGTATGTGCGTGCGTGTGTATAACGTCTCTCCCTGCTTCCCTTCCTCACTCTCTCTCTCTCTCTCTCTCTCTCTCTCTCTCTCTCTCTCTCTCTCTCTCTCTCTCTCTCTCTCTCTCTCTCTCTCTCTTTCTTTTACGCACATACACTCCGCCATACACACATCGCGTTAGCAATCAGCTGATTGCAGTGTCCGACGGCCGGCGATCCGCAACAACTTTTGTTAAAGTGACGTTATTTTAAGAAACACGTATTCTTGACATAATTCTGAGATATTTTCTTCTTTACCAAAATTTTATTTAAAACATAATTTTATGTTGTAAGATAAAATAGTTAGCGACTCATGCGGTGGTAATCAGACGGTCAGCTGTGCCGGGCGCTCGCGGCGCGCCGCGCCACGTCGCGCCGTGCCGCTCCTGCCTGCCTTCTCGACGCGTGATTTGCTAACTATTTTTGCTTATAACTCAAAAATTACGCTTCAATTCAAATTTTGGTAAAGGAAAAATCGTCTTAGAATTGTATCAGGAATACGTCATTTCACGGACGGAAGGTTGTTCCGGAACACCCTGTATATAAGTGGACGCTCAAGATGGCCGCTCAGAGACGAATTGCAGTATGACGGAGATATTGGAAGTACCTCAAAAAGCTGGCAATGCACCATGATGGTCTGATGATGTTACAATTAACACTTATTAATAATATTTTTTTAGCCTAATACCCAGTGAGCAATATGTTATCAAAAGAAATTCATAAAGTACTCAAGTTTAAGAGTCGGACTTCCGAAAACACCATCAAAATGATAATATTATGATATCAATAAGTTCTCCAATGCGTCAATTTTAGAGGAAAGAAAGACATCATATAATTGACATCTAAAAGAATTCCACAATCTGACTTCTTTTAAATATCAAAAAAATGTCACCGTTAAGAACCGTTCTATTTGTAGTATTATATTTTTGGGCGAGTTTTTTAATTCATTGATTGATCAATTGCATGATGCGCAAGTACAGCAAAGTCCTGTATTTGCTACATTTGTGCATCATGCGATTGATCAATCGATGAATTAAAAAACGCCTTTTACATTTTTTGAAGGCATAACCCAACTTCTTAAGTTGAATATAGAAATAACAAAAATATATATGAAAATATTAATCTATTTTATGCTCAAATACATATTTAATAATATTTATAATTTAAGAAAGAAAGATTATCTTAAAAACGTTAATATTGAAGAAATGCTATCTCTTTGAAATCCAGTGCACGCAGTGACACGCAGTTCACACTAGAACACAGGGTCTTTAGTTCACACGTACGTTGCTTGCGCATGTGTGCGACTTTCGTAAAATATCTTAAATGGCACGCTTGCTAGAGACTTTAGAGATATCTATGAAGAGATATCATAAAGAGCTCTTCTGAAAGATATCTTATAAAAAGATAACTTACTGATATCATTTCTAAGAAAATTTAATTAAGTCTTTAAAAAGCCCTCTTAAAGAGCTCATCTTCTCAACAATGCTCACTGGGTATTGACTCTTCCTCTCACTTATTTAGAATCGGTGATCGTGCGCAAAATAAGTCCAGACTGGAATAAATAAGGCAACGAATGACTGTACGTGTCCCTGAAAAACGTCGAAAAAAGTGGACGCTCAAGATAGCTGCGATGACGTACTACCATAGACATAGTATATCTAAACCGAGCGTTTGCCTTTATTTAAGGAGTGGGGGTAAAGATGCACGTAGAAAAGGACATACTCTGTTTCGTGCCCCTTGCGTTCTCTCTCGCTCGCACGTAGCATAGCGAAAGAGTACGCTATGCTACGTGCGAGCAAGAAAGAACGCAAGGGGCACGAAACAGAGTATGTCCTTTTCTACGTGCATCTTGGCCCTCACTCCTCAACACTCGGTCTAGATATACTATGTCTATGGTCCAACCTACTGTCAACTGCGTTGCCCCGCCTCTTCCGGTGCATGAGACCGCATGGAGTGCCTCACCCCGCGAGCTGAGGCAGCTCGTGCAGTTCATGCATTTTACGCGCGAAATAGAAATTTGAAGCTGGTCGCGAATCTGTGTATCTATCTGTCGTGTGTACTTTGAAGAAATGGCGAAAAATACTCTTCAAGTTCTTGTTGGCGAGAAAGAGGAGTTTTATACAATTATTGTATCGCATGAAGAACATAAGCAAATATTGGGAGGAAGTAAGTTGGTTATTGAAGATTCTCTTAACTTAGGTTACGTTCCAAAACGTATTCACCGAGAAAAATTTTACTTGATAGCCCGGCTCGGGACCAATCAAAAATGCTCAAAAAAGTTTTGGAACGGCTATCGAGTAAAATTTTCCTCAGAAAGGACATTTTAAAACGTAACCTTAACTAATAAAAAAAAAAATTCTGATAATATAGCTTAGCACTTTTATATGTTTTATATGTTTTACAAATTTCTGTCCTTCATGTTTATTTATATATATTGCATGAACTGCACGAAATCTGTTCCGTTACTAAAGGCGCATGGTTAGTGCATGAAGTGTGGTGAAAAAACGGAACGGCACCTGCATTTCATGCCATGCGTCAGTACCTATGCGCTCTATGCATGAAACGGAACGCACCCCCCCCCCCCCCCATTGGAGGGAATGCGCGCACAACACTTGTGTGCGCATTCCCTCCAATGCGGTTGTTCTCTGTTCTCTGTTCTCTATTTTCTGTTCCTTATTCCTTTTATATTGTGCGGAGGCCTTTACTTATGTTAGCGGTGGGTGGGAGGTGGGAGGAACCAGAGCATTCGCTGTACATATCCTTTGTAGAACACTTCTTCCACCGCTTCTCCGCGCGCCTAGCAACCGCGTAAAGGTACAATTTCACGTGCCGCTAAAATGAGCGATTGAAGCGACAGATTTGTCGCCCGTAATCCAGCGGCTACGATTTTGTAGTTTGAACCATGGACGTAAGAAATATCTTAACGGAGCGTATTGCCGCGGGGTTGAAGACAAAGGGAAAAGGGATTCAAAGTTCTAATGTAACGGATATGAACAACCAAGATGGCGGAGCAGCCAATAATTACACGGATTTCGGTCTATTGTAACGTCCCCTAATATGTAGATACTGAGAATGTTCGAAGTATATCGCAAAAGTATATTGCATATATTCTCAGAACATTCGAAATACGTACTATGACGTACTGAGTACGTGTACTAAGAATGCTCTACCCAGTAAACGCTAGATATTCCTGGAATATTTATAAAATGTTCCTACGATCCAAAATTAACATCCGAAGAATGTTCTAAAACATTCCGGAATATTTACAGAATGTACAAGGAATATTCAGATAAGCGCGAAATGTTCCATTTTTTATCCATATTTTGAATATTCCAAAAATATTCTCAGGACATGCTTGAAAAACATTCGGAACATATCCCATGTATATTCCATCATATATTCAGAGTGATATATTATACAGTAAAGATTATTTTAAGAAAGGGTTTTATAAATTATTTAGATGGTATTCATTTATGAATATGATTCATTTATTCAAAGATTATAAATATAAGGCAATATAAAATAAATTTGATATTTCTTCAAAGTACGAACCACCGTACAGACAAATAACTTGTAATAGTCACGTAATGGCTGCGTTCAGTATACAAAAGATGCCACGCGGACATCCGTCTCGCCCTGTAGTTAAGACTCTTCTTCTTTTTCTTAATTGTACGGCCTACGACCCCGACACTGAATACGAAACGCAAATAATACCGGCAATACCGGCAATACCAGCAATACCGGCAATACCGGCAATACCGGCACCAATTGCTCTCATATGCACGTGCTCAGTCAATCAGATCCTGATATGCATGCAATATGGACTTACGCATGCGTGAACGCAAGAGTCAACCAATCACAGACGTAGTCGCTGCGCGCGCAGGTAATGAAATGCGTGCGTACGTCGGTTTTCACTAATGTCCGATAAGATTGATCCAAGAGGGTTCCATTAATATTCTATGGAATATTTTGTGTATGTTCCATACATATATCAAAATGTACACTGAATATTCCTTATTGCTCATACAAGTAGTGTTCATAGAATATTCTGAATATTTCACGATTATTTGAACGTTCTGTGAACATTTCTCTACTATTTCGGTATATACGGAACTTTTGGAATACGAATGGAATATTTTAGGAATATCTAGCGTTTACTGGGTAATGTCCTCCTATTTTAGTTCATAGTATATACTGAGAAGATCTTATGGTATATACCAAGGATATCTATAGAATGTTAACGTTATATCGCCAGTATGTCAGTGATATATTATGCATATATACTGATTAGGTTATGTTAGGTTAGATTAATTTGTACTCTATTTATCTTTTATAAATTAATATTTATTAATATTTTACTTGTAATATTTACAAGTACATGTAAAAATAATGTGTATACATGTATAACAAATATAATGTAAGTACATGTATAATAAATCAACATACATAAATAAAAAATATACATTTTATATGAAATATCTCTATAACATATTAAATATTTCATAAAATATATAGAAGTATACATACATCATATATATATTTATTATACTCATATATAAAATTTTTATACTCACATGTATATATATATATATATATATATATATATATATATATATATATATTTACATTTTAAGTAAACAATAAACGGATGATTTAAACTTTTTCAGACGTTTATCTGCCCGATCTAAGAGAAACAATCAGTCCAATATCTGAATTCCCTATGTTGGGATTGTATCAGTAATTGAACTGATAGAAATAATTATATTTTTAATCTTCTACCAGTTGCTCTTTGCAAGCTTTATATACTTCTCATGACTAAAAATCAAATACGAGATGGATGCATATAGCGCGTCGCATAGCGATGAATAAACGAACTATCGGCAGAATACTATATTTTTGTAAAGTTTGTAATAAAGTAAAGTTGTAAATTTGCTGTCATGCCGTGCATGGCAAGGTTTGCTCTGTTATTTGCGTGAATTTTGTGTCTCGTTGTGCCAGAGTATACTTTGCTCTGTTCTTTCCGTAAATGTGTTATCATATCGTGTACAATAAGGTTTGCTCTGTTCTTGTCGTAAATTTGCTATTATAGCGTGTATAACAAGATTTGCTACTAATTGGCGTAAAGTTTGTGTTACACCGTGAATTAGCATCATACGTGTTCTTCTATGCGTAAAATTTACGGGCAAGCCTTTTTCTATTATTTACAGCATCGTGAGACGAAAAATTTTGCCATCAATTTGCTTCAAACTTTTTGACAAACCAAAACAAGACAAATGTTTGCTACAAAATTGTTGTCAAAATTAAAGAACACCTTGTCGTAAAGCTTTGGCAAAACGTGATTTTAACATTCTTGGCTATCTGGGTATGATCTTTAACTGCTTTGTATGTGCGTTTTAAACTAGTAAGTTTTGACAAACATTGAGGACCAGTTACATTGTAACCATGTTTTATCATTTCTTGTGCTATTAAGAGCCATATTTTCTTATGAGACATTTTTCCAGTTGTAAAATCATGTTGTCGTAGACGATATTCCTCAATTAACAAAAGAATTGCTTCATGCGGCCATTTAAATACTATAAAAAGAAATTTATTTATAAAGAAAAATTTTTTAAAATCGTACACAAAGATCAGACAAATATCGAAAATATACTTCCAACTTCTTCTCATTGTCGTGCTATATTTTCATCTATTTCTTGTAAAATTCCTGTATCCATTACGTCACTGGGATCATCTTGATTTTAATAAAATAATATTAATAAACAAATCATAAAGCAAAAAGCATTAATATAAAAATCAGAAAATAGATTATAGCATTAAAAGTGAAAGCTGAGATATATAGCATCAGTAAGTATACCCAAAGTCTCACTAGACATTTCCATCGCTTCATGCAGTTTTTTAGTTGCAAAATCGAGGTCTGCGAATAAAGAAAAAAATTCAAGTAGAAGGAAAATAAAAATTAACCATTAAAGTAGAAAAAGAGAACAATTTGCAACCTTATCAAATACGTCTAATCAAAAACTGTAATCATGCATGTATTGCCACAAATAATTCAAGTTAATCACAGTTAATAATAAAAATAAAATAATAAACTTACGGGTTTTAATTCGTTTTGCCTCCTCTGCAGTCACAGTAATGGTATATATTTCGTTAGTTTCTGCATTTTGCAGACTCACCGAAACTTTCTTTGATGCCATCTTTAAAAGGTTATGAATCGCTATATTCGCGCTATTACAGCGTTTCGTTTGAACAAAAAGCGCTCGTTAGCGCTTACGCTTTCGCTGCCCTACCTTTATGGAATATGGGTGCAAACCCATGGCAGCGGAAAAGCGTAAAGCGGAACAAGAGCGGACCAATCGTGAGCGTAGCGAAAACTGCAGAACCCTCGCGATTGGTCATGCTCTCATTCCGCGTTACGCTATTCCGCTGCATGAGTTCGCACCCTAAGGCCGGATTCACACCTTGGCAGAAAAGCAGAAAGCAGAAAAGCAGAGGCCAATCAGAACTCGCGCTAAAAAAGCAGAATGTACTGCTTATTTTCAGCGCGAGTTCTGATTGGCTTCTGCTTATTTTCAGCGCGGGTTCTGATTGGCTTCTGCTTTTCTAGCACGAGTTCTGATTGGCTTCTGCTTTTCTGCTTTCTGCTTTTCTGCCAAGGTGTGAATCCGGCCTAAGCGTTCGTGATCAAAAGTTATGACGTCACGATGACGTCATTATTCGATCCGTGCGCGTTTACAACGCCAAAGCGAACGATATGAGTGATGCTTATGAGCGCTTACAGCGTGTGAGCGCCCAAAGCGAACGCACCCTTTGTTTGTGCGTTGACTGAAATTTAAGATTACGTATGAGTTTAGGTTTAGAATCAGTACTTAACGTAACGTAATGCATTACGGAAAAGCTTGTGCGGTGGCCCTAAGACTTAAGACGTAAGCGAATTGACCAATCACGGTCGAATAGTAAGGCAGCCATATTGAAACGTAAGCTACGTTGAAAATTCCGTATGGTTGAAATTCTTAAGTCTTAAGTCTTATTGCTTAAGTTTTTCTATGTGCCACGGCCCTAACAGAATCTGGCCAACTTGACAGTTTTGGCAAAATTCTGCGAGAGAGAAAGAAACATATGCCATCTTACTTTAAACGGACGCATGCGCATGACAGTGCTGCATCTAAATTTAATGATGTTCCTGCTGATCACATTTTAAATTGTCATCAATTATATTCCAAAATTCTCAAAAGATTTGTTGTTTTGCGATTATATATTTATCAGAGAAAAAATACTATGCTTAGTAAATATAGATATGATAGCAAATCCATGGCTATGCATAATAATTTTTTCCTAATGTGCCTTAATATGTCTTGTTTTTCCTATTATTTATGAAACTAATAAAAATGTTTTGTCTGTTATTACATATTCTATATTTCTATATTATTATATAGTTTATTATACAGGGTGAGGCATTTATAGTGACGCGGGCATATTTTTCGGAAACGAAGTGAGATATCAAAAAATATTTCAAACAAAAGTTGCATGGTTTTGAGGGGGCCACATGATAAAAATATGGATTTGATCTTGAGTGACCTTTTCAAGATGAGGTCAATATGATCGATGTTTTCTTAAATGGAACCCCTCATTTTTTATTACATATTCTTGTAGCTTATCTCGAGAGCTTTTCAAAACACTATAATAAAGTATTTTTTCATTAAGTATTTTTTGAGTTATTTTATATTTTATTCTGACATATTTTGATATAAAAAATAAAATATCTCATAAAATATTCAGTTTTCGATAATCTTACCGTAATACTTTTATGTACAGAATAATGGGACAAATCAATTAGTATCAAAAAAAAAATTGTTTTTAAGAAAAAGTATGTAATTATTTACAATGTATTTTTTAAAACAATTATTTGTTGTTTTTTACACTAATTGATTTGTCTCATTATTCTGTATATAAAAGTATTACTGTAAGATTATCGAAAACTAAATATTTTACGAGATATTTTAATTTCTATATCAAAATATGTCAGATTAAGATATAAAATAACTCAAAAAATACTTAATGAAAAAATACTTTAATATAGTGTTTTGAAAAGCTCTCGAGATAAGCTACAAGAATATGTAATAAAAAATGAGGGGTTTCATTTAAGAAAACATCGACCATATTGACCTCACCTTGAAAAGGTCACTCAAGGTCAAATCCATATTTTTATCATGTGGCCCCCTCAAAACCATGCAACTTTTGTCTGAAATATTTTTGGATATCTCACTTCGTTTCCGAAAAATATGCCCGCGTCACTATAAATGCCTCACCCTGTATATTCTACAGTGTTTTTTTTTTTAATATAAGTGTCTTAATATAATAAATTACTATTGTTGTAATATTTTTGTTCTTTCTTTTTTTGTCTCCTTTTATTTTCTTATTCAAACTGTTGACTCTTCACACGTTTTCTATACAGTGACAATTCTTATGTGTGTATTGTTTTTACTACGTATATTTTCAATTTCCATTGCGACAATTTACTGTTATTGCCATTTCCATTCAAATATCAGCGGGAGTTGCCAAAAAATGGCGGACCAATCAAAAGTTGCTATCGTATGGCCAGACTCTGTTAGAGGGACTCTAGGATCCCCTTAAAGCTAGCGCCAGACTATGCGCGTATTCGCAATTCGTGATTCGTAATTCGCGATTCGTGAACGGTATAAAGAAATCTGATTGGTTGAATTTGACGAATCTTCCATCCACACTATTCACGAAATATAAACGAATCGCGAATACGCGTATAGTCTGGCGCTAGCTTAAAGCCCGTATCAGACTACGCATTGAAAATTGAAGATTGAAGATTAAAGATTGGAATTTAACTAATCAGAACAAAAAGGACTAAAATTTCTTTATTCTGATTTGTCAAATTTCAATCTTGAATCTTGAATCTCAATCTTCAATGCGTAGTTTGATACGGGCATAAGACATTACTTAAGAATGCTTGGTTTTCCTTCACCTCTATTTTCTGTTGGCCACCCTGCTAATTTTAATCATCGGTTCATCTAACCGGACTTGGTGAAATTGGCCCTTAAGCACAATGTTAAGATGTCTTAAGCCCGTATCAGACTACGCATTGAAGATTGAGATTGAAGATTGAAGATTGAAATTTGACCAATCAGGACAAAGAAATTTTAGTCTCTTTTGTTCTGATTAGTCAAATTTTAATCTTTAATCTTCAATCTTCAATTTTCAATGCGTAGTCTGATACGGGCATTAAGCCCGTATCAGACTACGCATTGAAGATTGAGATTAAAGATTGAAGATTTGAATTTAACCAATCAGGAAGAAGCAGATAAATATTGAGATTGGAGATTGCAACTCAATACTCAATTTATTTTTCTCAATCTTTAATCTCAATCTCAGCCAATGGCATGCCAATTTTTAATCATGTGATAGATTCATGACAGTTGGTAATAATCAATAAATGGAAGGCAGAAATAATGATTTAGGATATATTTTGCTATATACTTGCAGTATTTCATGATATTTATTGATATTGCTGTACGAAACATATTGACCATCATATTATATATATATTAATTAAAATTTGATAATTGCGATATAGATCGTAGGTATAGTGTGATTGGACAATCTTCTATCGGTATCAGACTATGCATTAAAAACTGAGATTAAAGATTGAAAATTGGAATTTGACCAATCAGGATAAAGCAGATAAAAATTGAAATTAGATATTGGAATTTAGAGTTCAGTCTATTTTTCAATCTTTAATTTCAATGTCAGCCAATGGTGTGCACTTTATTAATCACGTGATAGTAAATATATGATATAGTGGGTGATGACGCAATATATTCAATACTTTATATATTTCTATCAGTGCTATCCTGTGCTATCCAGTGCTATCTAATGCTATCGAGTGTGAGAATCAACGAAAGTTTTTGTAAAAATAGGAATAAATATTAAAAGAAAAATAGAAAGAAAAAAGAGTGTATATATCTTATATAAAAGGAAAAAATATTTTAGATGTAGAAAGTATAATATATATATGCCCAGTAAGTAATTTGATAACAAATTGTTGCCAAATTGGCATCAAATTCGCTCAAAACTTGGTAACAAATCCAGTGCCATCTGTGTCCGCATTAAGCTTGTGTTTTGGTGACAAAGCTTGCTGACATAACCTGACAGCAAATTGACGGCAAAAACCGAGCAAAGCTTGACATGATTTGACGTCAAATTGGTGGCAAAAATCGAGCAAGATCTGCGCAGGACAATCTGACAGCAGATTGTCAGCAAAAACCGAACAAATTCTGCAGCTTTTGGCCATTCATATAAAATAGTATATTTAAATGGATTTAAAATCTCAATCCTAAGTAATAAAATGATGATAAGTTTTGGTCATAAAATGACCATTAGATAATTAGACATCCTAAGTTAGGTCTCATAAGACCCAAAATATATCACATCTACGGGAGACCATTTTCTGACGTTCTTTTGATGGCAAAAATAAGAAACACAATATACAAATTACAGTATTGTTATATAAAATCATATATTAATGTTTTAAAACGTATAAGTAAATTTAAATAATTTAATTTACAAAATTAAAGATCTTTTTGGACAGAAATTGTTCGAATAAGTGAAAATCGAACAATTATCTGTCCGATTTGCCAAAAATCAGTTCAATATCTGAATTTCTTGTATAAGAATTGTGTCAAAAATTGAACTGATAGAAATATATATATTATAATATTATTAGCGTTTTGCAGGCTTTATATACACTCATGACAAGAATTTGAATACGGGTATAAATAATGAATAACGCGCCGCATAGCGATAAGCGACTGAACTATTTTATAATACTTTGTAATAAGCTGCAGATTCTGTTCGGTTTTTGCTGCCAATTTGCCATCAGATTGCGCACTCCAGATCTTGCTCAGTTTTTGCTGACAATCTGATGTCAGTCATGTCAGCAAGCTTTGCTCGGTTTCTGCCGCCAATTTGCTGTCTAGTTATGTTAGCAAGCTTTGCTTGGTTCTTGCCGGCAATCTGCCAGCTTAATCGGTAATAACAACTCTTGCACCAAATTTGTAATCTTTTTGCTGACAATAATTTGTAGCAAGCACTTGGCAATATCTGTTAGAACAGACGTGGCTGACTGGTTATCATGTCACCGAAAATAGAAATGTGGACGAAAGAAAAAGAACACATATTAATATTTGAAGTTGAGAAGCGGCCGATATTATGGGTAGTAAGTTGCGGAGCGTACAAAAGAACCGATTTAAAATATGGTCAATGGCATGAAATAGCTGAAATTCTGGGTCCATCTTTCACTGGTAAAACATTTTCTATATTTATACTTTGTTATATTTATGAAGTTTTTTATATACTCTATAATTTTTACATTTTATATTTCACATATACATATATATATATATATATATATATATATATATATATATATACTAAAAATACAAAAAGAGGTAGCACATATTGGTTTACATACGTTTCCTAACATATCTAATGATCATTTTTTATATGTTTATGAAATATATGTATTATCCAAAAGATGATACATATTGCAGATTTTATGAAGTTTCTATTCAATGATTCCAATATATTTATATGAAATGTATTTATTTCAATCATATTTCAATATATATTTTTTTATTCTTACAGCTGATATGGTACTACATCGTTTCACTAGCATGAAACAAACCTTTATGACGAACTATCGGAAAGAGCGTGAATCTAAAGGAAGATGTAGTGGAAAAAGTCCCGAAGAAATATACAAACCAAAATGGATTTTATATGAGAAGCTAAAATTTCTGAGAAAAACATGTGCTCAGGCAGATAGTCTGTCTAACTTACAAAGTCCTTTAAATATTTCAAATTCTAATAGCAACGAATCTTCACGAAATGATATTGCAATGGAAAATATTGAGTTTCTGGAAAATGATTTTACAGATATATAAGTGAGTTTTGTAACAAAAAATATAACATGAGTAGTAGATAATATATTTCTAATGGATTGATTTTTATTTTATATTATTTTAAGCAGCTTATATATCTAATTTATTTTATTAAATATTTGATTTCAGCAATGGCAAGCCATGCCTATTGATAATCAAGAAAATGAAACTAACAACAGCCCATCTTTCACAAGTACAAATAGTCCAGCAAGTTCGTCATCGCTTTGTTATAAATCTAATCCAAACAGTCCATCTGATCCATCAACAGCGTTACCCGAAATTACTCATCCTTCTGCCTTGAAACCATATAACAAACAAGACATGTATGTGAAAAGAGGAGCAGCAAAAAAAAGGCGGGTGTCAGTAATAGAGGAGGCAATGGATGCCATTAAAACATTGACAAATCAACCATTACCTATTTCTGACAATGATTCAGCAGAGCACTTTGGAAACTTTGTGACAGCAAGATTACGAGAAATGAGTCCTATAAGTCGTAAGAACTGTGAACATGAGATTATGAAAAGTCTTGCAAATTATTAATTACCAAAAATTACCAAAAACCACACATACACACACACACACACACACACACACGCACGCGCGCGCGCGCGCGCGCGCGTATATATGTATGTTATGTTACATTATTGCATGTCACATATAGTTGCAATAAACTATATATTAAGTTACATTATTATATATATTTGCAATAAGCTATATATTATGTTACATTATTACATGTTATATATGTTTGCAATAAGCTTTAAGAATTTTATTTTATATATTCTGTATTATTAATACATTTTATAACATAATTTCCATTATAAAATTCTAACTTTTTAAAAAATATATATGTATTTAATTATACATTTGAAAAAAAGCTCAAAACCTGTAACCATCAACCATACGTTCTTGCCATGGAACAGCTCCTACTCCATTGAAATAATCACACCACTCATCTCTAAGTTGAAGGGCAGCATTAGCATGGCGGTTACCTCCTTGATTGCCCAAATTGATCATTCCAAAAGTAGGTTCTTGTCGCCACTCTCCCGGATGAAATCTATACATGAGTTCGTCTTCCTTATCAAGAAATTCAGGAGGAGTATACATATGTCTTCCCACTACTTCAGTTCTTAACATATTATGTATACAACAACAAGCTAATATTATATTTGACGCATCATCAGGATCATATCGCATTGCTGATCTAAAGATTTGGAATCTTGCACCTAATATTCCAAAAGCATTTTCAGAACAGCGTCGTGCTCTGGACAATTTATAATAAAAATAAAATTAAATATGATAGAAATTAACAATTAAATATTAATTTATAATAATTAAATATTAATTTAAAAAATTGTAATTAAATACCTGTAATTAAATATCCTTTTATTTTTTCTACCACTACATAAATCTCGTGGATATGGGATGAGGAGTTCTGTACTTAAAGGAAAACCTTCATCTCCTATTAAGACAAATGGAAATTCTTTTTCTATATTAGACAAAGGCACTGCCCCAGGAATTTTTAAAGTATTTTCTTTGAGATGAGCTTTAATCGTACATTTATTCCATATTCCTGAATCACTGATTCTTCCATTTGTACCTACATCTACATATATGAATCTGAGATGTGCATCGACGATAGCCAACAACACAACAGAAAAACTATCTTTGTAATTATAGTATAAAGATCCTGACTGTAATGGTAGATCAATTTTAAAGTGTTTGCCATCCATGGCTCCAATACAATTATAGAAATTCCATCGCTGGCCAAAGTCGTTAGCTACTACCCAGATAGCCAAGTCTGTCGAAAGCAAATCATGCCAAGTGCTGCTATCAATTATCCCAGACAGCACAAAACGTCCTCAGGATCATCCTGAATATGTCCAGGACGGTTCAGGACATTTCTAGGACGTTTTAAAATAATATATTTTATGAAAATTTAATGTGCATATATTATTATTTTACTTATATACGATATTTAATATAATTTAGAAATTTTAAATATTATAATAAGGTATAAATGTCCCATGAATGCCCACTGGATAGCTACAGGATGTAGGATATCTGGCCTGTTATTCCAGATAGTTCGCAGCGTCCCAGAATTATCCCAAACATATCCAGGATGTCCTGAGATACTCCCCAGGACATCCTAAGTACATCCATTAGGTTCATTTCTTTGTACTAGGTCCTTTGCTTTTTTTCTCTCAAACATCCGAATATACATTTATCTCATTTCAAGTGCAGAAAATGCTAAGGAGTTTAGATAAAACGAACAAGCCTAATTACAGGAAATAGATGTATGATGTCCTAGAAATATCCTGTGGATTTCCCTAGAATGTGTCTAAATTTTTGCATAAATATTTATACAATAAATACTGGAGATATATAACAGTGTTTTTTTTATTTAATGTATATTTCTCTCCGAACTGAACAATTTTTGTCTGAAACATTTATCTAAAATATTCTTAGTACTTTTCGAGATATTTAGCTATATCAATTAAAATGGGACATCCTATATATAAATTTGAAAGTCCATAATATTAAATGTAATTATCATAATATCATGTGATGAGTCTTATTCTTAATAGCAGAAGAAGCGAGTCACATAACAGAATAGCAATCTTCTTTTAAATATCGCGCACTGCATTTAGTAAACGCGCATGCGCAAAAATCATATTCGGGAAATAGTATCATGGCGGGCGAGTACTAGCAGGCAGAACAGTGCACGTGCGAGACAACAATATCGTCGCAGTGAACGAAAGTTTTGGTAAGTAATAAAACAAACAAAGCTGTAAACTAATTCATTAAATAAAGCTGTAAACTAATTCATTACGCATGAAGATGGAATGAGTCGGATATGACGCATGGGAAGTGTATGAGTCACGCTTTCCAACAAAGAACGCAAGTCGATACAAGTCTCTTCGGTGATTTTCATAGCAGTCTTAAATTTATAATCACGAATTAAGATTTGCTTATCTGGTAATTATAAATCTATGTAGCATTTTAAAATTTGAGTAAAAACGATTTTCAATACAATATCAGCTTACGAAAATCATCCTACAAGTCGACTTGTGTCGATTTATGTTCCTGGCTGGAAAACACCCCATATTATTAAAAATAAAAATCAACTGAGCCCAGCTAATATAAATACATTATATATACATTATTATATAATTTCTGTATTTTTTTAGAGTGCGAGTCGTGGCATTTGTGAAAGTGGGAAAGACAGAAGATACTCAAAGTGATATTGTGTGGAAAGTTGGGATATTTACCTAAAATTATTATTGGCACAATAGCGGTAAAATATTATCTTATATATATATATAAGGGCCACCGTACAAACTTTTCCATAACACGTTACGTTATGTTAAGTACTGACCGTAAACCTAGATTCGTACATAATCTTAAACTTCAGTCAACGCTCAAAGAAAATCGTAACGTAACAAAAACATCACTATGTTACTTTTCTTTGTACGTTGACTGAAGTTCAAGATCACGTAAGAATATAGGTTTATGGTCAATACTTAATGTAACATAACGTGTTACGGAAAAGCTTGTGCAGTGGCCCTAAGAGTATAGACACTCTTAAACATTGTTATAGAAATTTAAAGATGCAGAATAATTTGTCTGAGAAATAAAATGAAGAATTTTGTTTTTTTTTGAAAGTATTTTTTAAAGCGTAACATAGAGAGATCACAATGGTATACTTTACATGATATTTAAACAATATTCTTGATATAACATAATATGTTGTACATGGTTGTCTGGAACATCGATATTATGTTAATGTTACTTAGTGTTTACTGGATATGTATTATTAAATTATAAGTATTCTGTAGAACCTTAATCATTATAAAAATGTTTGCTTATATTAAATTTATTTTAAGAGTTCATTTTTGTATCATTATTATTTATACATTATATACATTTATATACATTATATATTTTTTCTGTATTTTTTTAGAGTGCGAGTCGTGGCATTTGTGCTGAAAGTGGGAAAGACAGAAGATACTCAAAGTAATACTGTGTGGAAAGTTGGGATATTTACCTAAAATTATTATTGGCACAATAGTGGTAAGATATTATTTTATATATATATATATATAAGGGTATATACACTCTTAAACATTGTTATATAAATTTGAAGATGAAGAATAATTTGTCTGAGAAATAAAATGAAGAATTTTGTTTTTTTTGAAAGTATTTTTTAAAGCATAACATAGAGGGATTACAGTGGTATAGTTTACATCATATTTAAATAGATTCTTGAAAAGCAAAATGGATTATTATATTCAATTAGTGGAACAAATTCACAGATCAATTATCCACATATATATTCAATTATATTTTAAAACCTTTTTTCAAATTAAATTTTGGGAAAGGTGATGCGCAGTGTGTAAAACAGACATCATCAATCAGATTGCTTAGTTAAGGAGATTATTCTCCTTAACTAAGCAATCTGATTGGTGATGTCTGTTTTACACACTGGCATCATCCTTCCCAAAATTTATCTTAAATATGATTGTTAAACCGTTTATAGATATACAAAATATGTCACGGGCAAAACCTTTATATAAACGTGCAACCAGTTCCTCACATAGAATGAAAATAATAAAGTTGGAAACAGAATTTATAATGGAATCTTTTGATAAACCATCAACATCCGATTTGACATCGCTTTATAAAAATAAATTACAAAATAAAAATGAATTAGAAAAGGAAAATGAATTACAAAATGAAAATGAATTAGAAGATGAAAATGAATTAGAAGATGAAAATGAATTTCAAAACGAAAATGAATTACAAAACGAAAATGAATTACGAAATGAAAATGAATTACAAGACGAAAATGAATTACGAAATGAAAATGAATTACAAGACGAAAATTTTGTATCTGATAATGATACAATATTAAGAGAATCTGAGTTTTTTGACCATAACATTAGAGTCTTGCAAAATGTTACAAACAATGTTATAGAAAGTAATGATTCAAATAGTGGATCAGATCAAAATATTGATTTTAAAAAGTTTTTAGCTGATTGGGCAGTTACGGAATACATTCCACAATCATCATTGCGTTTGTTATTAAAAGGTATAAAACAATATACATGTCAAAATTGTCATTTTGATATTCCATTTGATCCAAGAAGTCTTGTACATACTCCTCGAAATACTGATACAGATGTTTGTGGTGATGGTCATTATTATCACTTTGGTTTGTCAAAAGCAATATTAAATGCTATATCATCGATTTCAAGAAATACTACTAATATTAAAATATCTATAAATATCGATGGATTACCATTATCCAAATCATCGCAACGACAATTTTGGCCAATTTTGGGATCTATAAATAACAATAAAAAAGTTTTTGTTATTGGTGTTTATTATGGCATACAAAAACCGTCTAACTCAAATGAATTTCTTAGAAAATTTGTGGATGATACAAAAATATTATGTGAAGAAGGAATTATTATTAATAATGAAAATATCCTATGTACAATAGATTCGATTATATGTGATGCGCCAGCAAAAGCATTTATATTGAAAATAAAAGGACATAACGGTTATTCAAGTTGTACGAAATGCATTACCGAAGGCAGTTATATTAAAGGCAAAATGTGTTTTCCTGAAATGAATGCGCAACTACGGATAGACGCAGATTTCCGTTTAAGAAAAGATGAAAATTATCACATTGGATATTCAATTCTCTCAGAAATTCCAAATTTTGATCTTGTGCACAATGTACCTATAGATTATATGCATCTTGTTTGTTTAGGAGTTATGCGAAAATTATTGTACATATGGTTATTTGGAGAACTTAAAGTTCGTTTACGACACAGAAAAGTTGAAGCAATCTCATGGCAGCTAGAAAATGTATTAAAATTATATATGCCATGCGAATTTGCACGTAAACCAAGATCACTTACTTTAGTGAAACTATGGAAGGCTACAGAATTTCGAAATTTGCTATACATTGGCCCTATAGCTTTCAAATCTTTTCTTCAAAAGAATTTATATGACCATTTTTTAGTGCTACATGTGGCAATTAGGATATTATGTTCCTCAAACTTACAAGACTTTATTGATTATGCTCACGATCTTCTTCAACATTTTGTATCATCATTCAAGTTATTATATGGTGTACATAATGTTTCACATAATATACATGGACTTATTCATATAGTACAAGATGTAAAAAAGTTTGGAACATTAGATTATTTTAGTTCCTTTAAATATGAAAATTACTTACAAACGTTAAAAAAATTATTAAAAAAACCTGATAAACCATTAGAACAAATTATTCGCAGATACATTGAATATGAACAAAATAAGCTCAACAAAACACAAGAATCTGAAATAACATGTTCTCATTTTTTGGTAGATCTCAAATCTACTCATACAAAAGGTCCTTTAATAGAAGATTGCTATAATCCTCAATATCAAATAATGAGATGCTTAAATACAACAATACGCATTGATACATTGGCAGATAATTGTTGTGGTTTAAGAGATGGAAAAATTATTGAAGTAAAAAATATTGCTTACTGTAAAGAGCTTAATACAAATGTCATTATAGGCCATGAATTCTGTCATAGAAAAGATTTGTATGATATTCCTTGTCCTTCGTCTCTTATAGGAATATTTATTGTAGAGAACTTATCAGAATTAAAGATGTGGCCAATAGAAAATGTTAAAACAAAATATGTTAAACTGCCATTAATAAAAGATAATAAGTTTGCAGTCTTCCCATTGCTGCATCAATAATTTCAAATATGTTTGAAGAATAAATATAGTAAAGAATTTCATCATGGAAGAATTATACTCTATTGTCGAGTTTGAAGATGGTTTACAAATGATTCCTACCTCCTGGTTAATAAAAGATAAAAATAGTGCTCATTGGCCACAATTTACTTCGCATGCGAGATTTATAAAAGCTGTGAAAAAAAATATTTTACCTCAGGATAATTGGCCTACATATAATATAAAAAGGATATTAGCTACTGCAAGTAAGTAACATAAATAAAACAAGTGTTATATAATTTAAAAAGTTGTTATTATTAAATTTTAAAAGTACATATATAATAAGTTTTTTTTAACCGTTAAGCATTAATAAATTATATATCCTATTTAGACACATATGAGAAAGGATTACTAAAATTAAAGAAAGCAGAATTTATATCAGACATAAATTCAGAGAGCGATGGCTCTGAAGAGTTAAAAAAATCTCGAAAAAATAGGGCCAAGAAAGTAATATCAAGTAGCGATGATAATGCTACTGATGACGAAAGGATTCAGTTATCACCCTACCCTAAAATTCCACAAAAAGATGCACGTGTTACAAAAATGAGTACATTTTGTGATAAGTCGAAGCAATTAGCAAGTAAGTAAAACATAGATAATATATATTTTTTCTATAACACAATATTTTAACTATTCTTATTTATATTGAAACATAGAAAAGATATCTGTTCACAAAGAAAAAGAATTGGAAAAAACAAATACTAATTTAATGGAAATAAATAAAGAAACGTATAATACTTTGGTTATTGACAATTGTGAAGGTAATTTTTATAATTATAATATTATAATTATGATATTATATTTTTAAAAATATATTAACAGACTTTCTTAAATATTTTATATATTTAATATATTTGAAGACCTTTTGTAGCAATACTTGATAAAAATGTACAAATTATATCTGATGACGAATCTCCTGACAAATGTTACAAAATTAAAAACGATAATAGTTCATGTAAGTGCCAAATTTAATTAATGAATCTGTTTTAATAGTTTTGTTTTATTAATTTTATATTTCAGTAATTTTATTTTATATTTTTAGCAAGCTCTAATTTTCAACGTTATGTAATAAGAAAACTGACAGATATAGGATTCAAAATATCTTTATTAGAAGAACAAGGAAGACTTTTGAACAATAGATTTGATATCATGTTACAGAAACTTGATAAATGTTTTTTGCATGAGGAAATTTTGGAAAAAGAAATGACAGAACAATGTTTAATGGATAACTTCCCAATTGATAATATTGAAGACCTGGAAAAATTAGAAAAATCGTTAATTGATAATACTATTAATCGCAAAGAATTGGTAAGTGTATTCTAAAAAATTTGATTAAATATAGAATTATATCCCTGATAGTCAAATCTATGGAAACAGATTTTGTCAAGTGTCTGCTACAAATTTAGTTAGCAAAATGTTAATAGAAATGTAACAGAATTTGATAACAAAATACGGCAGATTAGCCGCAGAAATCGAGCACACACGATCTGCCGCGAATCTCAAATTATTTCAACAAACTGTTGTTAGAAAACGAGTTTAATGTGGACATAGATGGCACCGAATCTGTTGCCAAGTTTTGACTGAATTTTTGCCAATCTACCGGCAAACATTTTACTTATTGGGATGTTTCTTACATATTTTCATTTTTATAGATTAAGCAGCTATCACGTACTGGGGGAAATAATGTCAAAGGAACCACTTTTAATCTTTTACGAATACTAATGTCGGATAAGTTAGCTGCTACATTTAGTTATGTTGGAGGAAAAAAGAAACGAATATTTTATGATTTACAGCTACGAAAAATTGTATTTAGTGAGTAAATAATTAAGTATTTGAATATACACGATATAAACAATATTTATTCATAAATAAAATTTATTTTATTTTTTAGGCGTTATACGAATTCGGTTTGCAGAAGCAACAGATCATTGTATTTCCGAACCAATTAAATCTTGGTTACGACATGCGAATGAACGTTATGTAAAAAAAAACAAGTAAGTTTTTACAAATTTTCTAAGTAAATGCATGATATTTATTAAATAAGTTATTAATTAATTTTTTTTAAATTATTTTTTACAGGACGGATGACACAAATGTATAAATTATTATATATGTTTCATATGATGAATATTGAAAGAGAGAAGTGATATATTAACATTCCAGAGTAGGCATATCAAGCTTATTAATATCATACAATCAAAACCAAAATGGACTAAACGAATTTGTGCGATTTGAGACATTTTATGCGTGCAGATCAACAGATTGTTCCTTGTAAAACGAAACAAATCACAAAAATATTTACTGTTATTTTTTCTATTATTTTACGTGCAAGAAAGATTTTTATATCTTTTTGTACTAAATATCAGTTTTTTGCTAAATTTGTAGTCATCTGATAATTTATTGTTTTTTTCTGTGATTAGAATGTGATTAAGTTAGAATTATCGGAATTATCTAATAGAAAAACAAAATTTGAATGTTTACGTCGATATGTAATGAGAATCGTATTGAAGAAGCTGTATATGAAGAACATAACGAATCTGCTCCTAGTTGAGAGATAATATTTAATGTGGAATACTTGAATTTCAGAGAGGTAATTGCTAGTATTGTAAAGTTTATTTTATATATCACTTACAAAAATGAAATTATCCATAATTACATTTTTTTAAATGTATTTTTATAAAAGTCAAGTGCAATTTCATTGTTTTCTAAAAATATTAATGAATCTTTATATTATAAGATATTTTCTATCAGTTAAAATATGATTGGATAGAATAATTCCTATAAATTTGTTTTAATTTTCATTTGTTCAATTTTCATAAGTTTATTTGCATAAAACAAAAAAAACTTCTTTTTTTATTTCAAATGCAAACAAATTTGCTTAAATGTTCTTATAGTTACAAGTTTATTCAGGTTGCTTTCTAGTTAGCGACAAATTGATACAAAAGTCATTTTGCCTTTGTTACTTTGATTGTATATGAAACAAAAATAGAAATACTTAATTTGTTTGCAATTACTAGTCTGTTTATTCTTACGAGAGTTAAGTACAATTTTATTTTTTATAAATTATGTCACGATAGTGTTCATATATTTTATATATTAGTTTAATTAGTAACTAATAGTAACTAAAATATATTAGTAACTAATTAAATTAATTAGAGAAGTTCCTCTTAATTTATCTTACTTTTTATTTAAAATTCATATTTTAAAATTTGCATAAGTTTTTAAATACAAAGTAAAAGGATAACGTACATTTATTTTTTTCTCTATTTTGTGAATATAAATTTAGTGTAAATGTTGAAAGCGTTCACATATTTTATATATCAGTTATGCTGTAATTTAATAGAAAAATTCTTATATACGTTTCTTTTAATTTTAGTTTAAAGTTTAACTTTAAGTTTAAGTATAATTTTAAGTTTTTTCGCATAAATTTATTTGCACAAAAAAACTTATTTTTTTTATGCAAATAAACTTACTTAAAGGATATAAGTTTATTATTACTGAGCCGTTTTCTACCAAATTTTGTTTTCTGTAAATTACAAGTACTTGTAATTTTTACACATAATTAACATGATTAATAAATTAATATAATTTGTTTGTAATTATTCAATATGATTTAAAAACAATAAAAAAAAAGTTCAGATGTAACACAATACGAAATAGTTTGTTTTTGTAATTTTGTGTTTTGAATAAATATTCTAAAGTGATATATAACAAAATATTTAAAAAAATTTAGATATGCATTCTTATTGTCTAATATTTTGAAACTAACTACATGTAAGATGACACATTATTTAATATGTTAGATAAAAAAAAACGAAGGTAATGTAGGAAAAGAAATTCCCCAGTGAGAAATAATTGAAAAAAGTCGATTAAACATCAAATATGTCCAATAGAATTCGACATCTTTTCAATCAATTATTTTTCACTGCAGTCAGGGTCTTCCATTTAATGTACTAAGTGCTTAGATCATCTTACATGATTGGTTTGCAAATATTAAGCAATACAAGAACACATAGTTTAGATTACATTTCTTTATTGCCAGTATTGAAAATCTATAGTATATATAAAGTGAATTTTAGGTTTGGCTAACTTTGACTTCCGAATTTGTGCCGCATTAATTCTTCATTTGATTCTTGTTTCGTAAACATTTCACTTCATCAGGAAAAACAACCTGATACTTTTTTCTTGATGAAGTAAACTGAAATGTTCACGAAACTTAGAAATCAAATAAAGAATTTACACGACTCAAACCCAGAGGCCAAACTTAATATTCATGTAGACTACAAAAGTCTCAAATATCAAAGAACGTGAACTATTTTCAATATTAGATTTTCAGTACTGGCAATAAATAACAGGACACAATTTTCAGAATTTGCTCCCTGAAACGTACGAAGAGTATCCCTAACATATCCCATAGAAATCCTTAGGATGTTCCACAGGATCTCCCTGGATTCTCCAGAGGCTAGTGTACGGCTATCATTTACTCTTCCTCAGGACATCCAGAGGATATCCGAGGATTAAAATAGGATATCCTCAGGATATCCTACATGTATGTCCTGGATGCCCTTTGGACGTCCTAAGGACATCCTTGTGCTGTCTGGGATTGTTAGCAAAAAGGATACAAATTTGGTACAGAAGTTGTTATTTCAGATTAAATCGACAGATTGGTGCCAAAAACAAAGCAGAGTATGCTCACAGAATCTGATAGCAGAAAACGAGCAAGATTTGCTAACATGACTTGACGTCAGATTGGTTGCAAAAACCGAGCAAGATCTGCGCGCGCGCAATCTGATGGCAGATTGATAACAAAAACCGAGCAGGATCTGCGCGCGTGCAATTTGACGACAAATTGGTAGCAGAAATCGAGCAGGATCTGCTAACTTGACTTGACGTCAGATTGTCGGCAGAAACCGAGCAAGATCTGCGCGCGCGCAATCTGATGGCAAATTGGCAGCAGAAACTGAGCAGAATTTGCAGCTTTTAGCCATTTATATAATTTATTGAAATAGTATAGTTTATTCGCTTACCGCTATGCGGCGCACTATTTACTTTCTATACCCGTGTTCAAGTTCTTGTCATGAGCGTATATAAAGCCTGCAAAATGCGAGTAATGACATTTTAATTATTTTTATCAGTTTAATTTCTGATACGATTCCCATACAGGGGAATTCAGATATTAAACTAATTTTTGGAAAATCGGACAAGTAAATGTCCGATTTTCACTTATTTGGTCAGAAATTGTCCGAATAAATGAAAATCGTTATTATCTACTTAGATATAAAATAGAAATTAAATTCCATATATAAATCTTTAATTTTATAAATTATTTAAATTTTTTTATATATATTACATTAATATATGTTATTAATATTATATATTTATATATTATTAATACAAATGTCAGAAAATGACGTCTTGTGAATGTGATATATCAACTATTGACGGGTTTTCTGAGATCTAGCTTAGGCCATGTAATTGATCATTTTGTGACCAAAATTCACCGTCATTTTACCACTTGGGTTTGAGATCCTTTAAATTCATTTAAATGCACCATTTTATATGAATGGCCAAAAGTTGCAGATTCTGCTCGGTTTCTGCTACCAATCTGCCGTCAGTTTGCGCGCGCGCAGATCCTGCTCGGTTTCTGCCATCAATCTGACGTTAAATCATGTTAGCAGATCCTGCTCGGTTTCTGCTGCCAATCTGCTCTCAGATTCTGTGAGCACGCTCTGCTGGCAGATCATTAGCCTAATGCGGACATAACAGATGCCAAATTGCTAGCAAGAACTGAGGAACTCTGTTGCCAATCTGCTGGCATATTGCGCGCATTTTGCTTACTGGGTACCTTCCATTCATTCTCACATGATGGCATTTTGAGATATTCCTCTCGTAGTACATAAAAAATAGCGACACATACTTCTTTAATTATACCAGAAATGGTACTCTGACCAATTCGATATGTCAGACGAAGAGATTCTTGAGATTCGCCTAAAAGCAAAAAATATTTTAGATATTTTTGTTTTCATTTGCATGCAGTACTATATATACAATCACTCAATAAGTACTCAATGAATCAATAAATTTAATTGGTGTATTTTTACGTTTATCTAAAACCTAAACATATACACTAATTAAATCCATTATCCATTGTGTGCTCACTGAACAATTGTAATACTGGATGCATCCATTATTAATGTGCTACGTATTTCATATCAATAAATTCGAAAAGATACCTGTTGCTAGATGTCGCAGAGTTAAAGACAGTCTTTCAGCAGGTGAAATGCTTTCTCTTAATATCGTATTCTGCTTTTGAATTAAAGGAGTAACTTTGTTTAAGAGATCTTCAAATAAAGCAGTATTCATGCGAAGGCATCTGGAACATAGACATTTGAGATATGTAATATAAATAAACATAAATAAAATACAAATGAAAAATAAATGAAATATATATAAAAAATTTATTGTATGAAAAAGGATTAAAGAAAACTTTCTTAATCGTGCGTATATATCATCATGCAGCACCTTTAAGTTGTTTTACATTAAACAATATAATAATATGAATAATATGAATATAAATATGAATAATATGAATCAATCATATATATCTTCACTGTATTTTTTACCGTCTAAATCTTTCAGGATCTTCAAAAGCTAATTCCGTGAAAAGGTTACGATGCATTCCTCTTTCTTTCCTTTTTAATAAATATGGATGTGACCATGTAAAACGGTTTCTTTCCTTTATTTTCTTCTTCTCTTCAATAATTAATAAAAGCAAAAAAGCAATAGCTTTTTTTTGCGTATATTTGCACATATTATTGCTCTACGAGACATTGAGTCTGTTCTTTATAGCTGAACTGAGCTGAACTGACCGCGTTCAGTAAGCCACTTCCACCAAACTCGATTAATTTGCAATGATTAATACTAAAAGTTTCAACAATATAATTTTCATAGATAAATTTTGAAATTTTGATGCTGTTGATTATCTTACGTCTTGAGTGTAATCTCAACTTCAATCTCAATCTTTAAATGCATAGTTTGATACGGGCTTTATAATGTGATTAAATGTGATTGGACAATCTTCAATCTTCAATCTTTAATCTCAATCTTCAATGCGTAGTCTGATACGGGCTTTAAACCAATCACAGAGCCACAGTATATACAGTAGCGCAACTCCCTGTCGGCACCTTTGATGTAGTGTTGGCCAAAACGGAGTGCGCATGCGCGAAATAAGTAAGTTGGTCGGTAATGCCATCTGAATTTCTCTCTCGCTCACTCTCGTTTTTTTATTCTCTCTCTAACTCATTGATACATATGTAGCAATACATAACAATCCAAAATAATGTATTTTAATAAAAAATATATACAGATAAATTGTTAATAATATATCTAAAAAAGGAAAAAAATTAAATAATAAAAAGATAAATATAATTATGCTAATATACAATATATTACATAAATAATTATGCTATATGCAAAATATATTACATGAAATAATAAAGAGAGTAAAAAAAAAAGAAAATATTATTCAAAAAATCTTAAATGTATTATAAAGACAGTATCAAGAAAACATATATATATATATATATATATATATATATATATATATAAAGTTATAATTACAAATATAATTATATTAAATATCTGTAATTGCTTCGTAATCGCTTTGTATCAAAAACTCTGATAAATTGCGCAATCGTACAATAAATAACGTATAATGTCATCTATTCTATCAAATAAGGTAGGCAGTAGGCATTTAATTGGGTATTTAAATAGTGTGAGAGAGAACGAAAGAGTAGAAAAAAAAAGAGTAAGTGAGAGAGAAATTTAGATAGCGTTACTGGCCAACTTACTTATTTCGCGCATGCACACTCCGTTTTGGCCAACACAAAATCGGGAGAGTTGCGCTCATAGACATAGTATATCTAGACCGAGTGTTGAGGAGTGGAGGCCGATGTGCACGTAGAAAAGGACATACTCTGTTTCGTGCCCCTTGCGTTCTCTCTCGCTCGCACAGAGCATAGCGCTCTCTTTCGTCATGCTACGTGCGAGCGAGAGAGAACGCAAGGGGCACGAAACAGAGTATGTCCTTTTCTACGTGGACATCGGCCCCCATTCCTTAAATAAAGCAAACGCTCGGTCTAGATATACTATGTCTATGGTTGCGCTACTGTATATACTGTGCTGTGACTGTGGTATAAAGTTCACTGCGTCAAAACAACGATTGAAAGTGAAACAATTGTTAATGGATTCCGGCATAAAAAGAAGATAGCCATGACAATTCATAACTTGTATATCTTCTCGAAAACTGGACTGTTATTGTACTATGCTGAGTGGAATAGGTTAAATAAATCGGGGATAACGAAAGAAGAGGTAACGAAATCGAAGATGTAATCATTATATCTCTCAATTAAAATCTAATCTAATTTAACACATTATAAACACGTTTAGTAATAATAAATTGTTATAATTTATAGCAACCTATATTTATTATTATATATTAGAAATCTTAAATTTTGAAACATACGCAGACTCCAAACAATGATAGAAAAAAAGATGTATACAAATGTAAAAGATAAAATATTGCATTTATATTTTAATGATCAATTATGTGATATTCTTAAGTATTGCAAATTTTAATAAATATAATAATCCTATTAACAATCAGAAATATATTTATAAAATTTAGGAAGCAAAATTGATGTACGGAATGCTGTTTTCCATAAAATCATTTGTGAGTAAAATCTCACCATTGGATCCCAAGGAAGGATTTTTGTATTACAAGACCAGCAAATATACACTTCATTACTTTGAAACACCATCAGGTCTTAAGTTTGTCTTAAATACTGATAATGCAAGTCAGAATGCCAGAGAATTGTTGCAACAATTATATAGAGAAGTAAGATTTTATATTTGCGTTTGTGTTTCTAATGGAAATACAGGAAATACATATTTGTACATATAATTGTATATTTTTCATTTTAGGTATATTTGGAATATGTAGTAAAAAATCCACTTTGCCAATTAAATGAACCTATACAAAGTGAATTGTTTAAAATAAAAGTAGATGAATTATTTAAAAAATCTCCTCTATTTTTAAGTCGATCATTATAAATTATAAAAAATATAAAATTTTTATATACAAGAGAAGTTGATTCTTTTTTAATAATTGGATGAATAATATCAAATATTATCTATAATATGTCGATATATATAATAATACTAATTTAAAATTAGATAAATCTCAAAATATGCATTATGCTTTAATATCAAGTTAGAGCAATATTCTGAATTTTTTATAATTTACAAAAGAAAAAAAAAATTTTTCTGTTTTTAATTTTTCATAGTAGTTTATTTTGGCTTTTAGAGAAATATATACAATTGTTATAATATGTGATATGTAAATCATAATAATAATGCACATTTAGAAAATGTTTTTGTGTTGTACAATTATAATTACAATTATAATTAATAATATAAGCAAATTTAGATAAATAAAATTATATAATTTATATATTTGTAGATACTACTATTCTAAAAAAAATATACTGGATAATAATTCTAAATAACATTTGTGTTTTTTTTGTGCAATAAAAGTAATATAAAAGATATTTGGGAATCATACTTATACTTAAGTATCACTTACAAATGCTGAAGTGTCTTAAATAATATTAAATAATAATATTGTAATTCAAATTTAAATTATTTTTTAATAAATTTGGTTACACATACTTTGATCGTCTTAATGAAAAAGAAACAATATTATGCTTATGTTGTAATAAAAATATTTAACAAGTATTATTCTAGAATATATATATATTAGTGTAAAGAAAAAAACAAATAATTGTTTAAAAAAATACATTGTAAATAATTACATACTTTTTCTTAAAAACAATTTTTTTTTTTATTAATTGATTTGTCTCATTATTCTGTACATAAAAGTATTATGATAAGATTATCGAAAACTGAATATTTTACGAGATATTTTATTTTTTATATCAAAATATGTCAGAATAAAATATAAAATAACTCAAAAAGTACTTAATGAAAAAATACTTTATTATAGTGTTTTGAAAAGCTCTCGAGATAAGCTACAAGAATATGCAATAAAAAATAGGCAGTTCCATTTAAAAAATTGAAGGTGACCTTGTTTTATGGAAAAAAAAAATGTTTGGTCAATTTTTATTATTGCAATTTGTTGCCGGTTAGAAACTGATAAATTTCTGTTTATGACTTTTTTATGTCAGATTATTGTAAGTGCCTTAAAAATCATGGCGACCGTTACGAGGACCACCCTATATATAGTTAAAAAAAATTATATAATATACATTTGCAGAAAAAGGGAGAAAGAAATATGTTTAAAAACTACAATTATCTCTCTGCATGATCTAATATTGAATCATAGTACATACATTTATATAAGATTTTTATGAAAATAAACTAAAAAATGGACTAAAAATTTATATTCATATCCATATATAATTAATTTAAAATATTTAATGAAAATTTTTTCAAAATATGATATATATTTTGTAAACATATTTTAAATCATGTTTTTAGAAAAAAAAGTATTCAATAATTATCTAATTTTTTGAAGTCAATATGCGAATAACATAATATTGTATATTACAAATACATTTACTTATTATTTAAATGCATTACTGATTTTAAATATATTTATAGTATAAATTTTGTTTAAGTATAACTAATATTATTTGCATTTATGTGTAAAGAAGATATGGCAGTTTGTGTCAATTTAAAATCTGATTTTCCTACATGTGTATATATATGTATATATATATATCCAGAATTATTTTTTTTGTAAAGCTGCTAATTGAAAATACTATTAATTGATTTATATTATTTTCGATTTATAAGAGTAAAATGTATAAAACTAATGTTTGTGTGACAGGATGTTTGATAGAAGTAAGGCTATTTGTCATATTACATATATTTTTATACAGCAAGGACAGACAGGTTTTCTGTGAAATATGCATATTCAAATATTCTTATATGTATATTGGCCGATAGATTAAACAAGAACATGTAATACTTAAAGACATAATGAGCAGTATTCGATTTATAAAATGCAGCGATAATCCGCGACATTAACTTTCATCTTTGTGTAGCTTTTTTTTCCTAGTTTGTATTGTCCGCCCGCTCGTTACAAACCGGATTTTGATAATATTTGGGAAATGAATAATCTAAGTTGAATAATCTACGTATAAGTAACCAGGAATTATTTTTTTTTCTGCTATTTACATCTGCCACTATCCACACCCTCTCTCTCTCTCTTTACCCATCGGTGTACAACATATCGCACACTTTTTCTTTCTTTTTTTTTTATACATGATATAGCAACATTGATCAGCAGATATAGCATCATAGGCGCCGCTCCTCGCTCCCCGTATCGTTACTATTTGCTTATAAGAAAAAGCTAAAAATTCACCAATATCATATATTTAAGAATTGTCCCGTTACCATTATCGAGGCTATTAAGAGTCAAACGCGCAAGTGTCAAGGAAAATTATTTTTTTGAAGCTAAATGGTTGTATGCAGGGCACAAATTTTACTTGGTACAATATCCGAATTCCCGATTCGGCGACTTCGTTCCGATATTTTTCTAACTTACGCTTCTTTAGCGGATTACGAGAGATATTAAAAATGGATCTCAGATTCGAGATTTAATTTAAGAACATGGTATCATACCAAGTAAAATTTGTCCTGAACATAATCATTTAGTTTCAGAAAATTTTTTTTTTCTTAAAACTTATACACACTATTATCCACGTGAGCTCTTAATAGCCTGGAGAATCTAAAACGTATTTATAAAATATCAATCTGCGAGAAAAAAATTTTGTATATTTGATCCTTTTCTTTCATTGTTTATAACGAATTGGAGGCCAGTACGTATACATATATATTTATATATAGTATGCTCATAAATTTTCAATATATGTATAATCACAGCGCAAATGCACACGATTACTAAAATTACTTTATCCTACTTTTATTTCTTCCCTCGTAATATTCAAAGTATATGCATATTGTGTACGTCGTTATGTACAATTATCGCGCTCATTCAGCGCATTATACAGTATTATGTAATTTAATACATATATACACACTCAACAATGTATATACGCATCTATACATATGTCATGACGTTTTGAGAAACACGTGCATATCATGACACCCACAGGCTCAGTCTTAAATATTTTAGCAATGCAAGCTGTCGTCCGTACTAGTAAGGCTTTGCCCTTCGTCATAAGGCGTGAATATTCGATTGCCAGAAATCTGCGACACAGTTGGTGTCGGTTCCTCTATAACAGACAATCGTTTCTCGCGATCTGTAGATACCGCTGAAGTGTGAAAAAATACGTTTCTTAAAGTAGCCACGTTGACGCGCTCCCGCGGAGTGTCTTCTACAGGGCTCTCGACGTTTAACTCACCGTTCAAATTCCTAAACAAACACGTTATTAACAAATGAACGCAATAATTTCACAAGTTTTGATAATTAGTTTCACGATTCGTACTTGGATATCTTTTGAGAATCCGTTTCTGATTCTGAATCTTTGTTTCTCTTACGGCCTCCCGTTGAGCGATTATTCATTCCGCAACCTTCCAATTTGCCACCTACCACTCTCTCTTGATCCGCTTCGATTACACTGACGTGATCATCGAATCGTACTCGTTCTGAACCACCGTCCTCCCCGCACATGGTCCAGCTACTTGAATCGCTGCATTGACGATCAAATGTAAGTTTACGACGAGTGCGTTTTGCTAAACCAGGTGCCACTTCTTCTAACGAGCTTAAAGAAGTAGCTTGTCCAGCAGAGTCCATATGACCGCCGTTAGTAGAGTTGGCCGCCTGTTCTCCTTCTGTGCTTCTGCCACCACTGATCGAACTGCTATCGATCTATATATACGTGTAAAAGAGAGACGATAATAAAAATATAGTGCCAGTTAGAAATTACCTTAATTTTTTTAAATCAAATTTAATATACGAAAATGAAGTATAAATAAACCTTAAAGTTAAGAACTGAACCAGCCAAAGCTCTTGTTGAGGCCGCGCCATCATCTAGAGCGATGGAAGCGTTTACGGATTTTTCTGATAAACTAGTAGCTGCGGAAGCGGTCTCGCTACATGAACTAAAGCGTTGCGTAGACGTGACATCAGCCTGAACTTCCAACCTGTATGTGTAATCAGATTGTGTGTAACATATTATATTACAGAAAGAAAAAGACACATTATCACAATCCGCGCATGAGAGAAGAATAATATACCTTTGACCTCCAGGAAGTACGCTGGAAGCTATACTCCCCGCAAGACTAGTGCCAGCGAGGGCTACATTGCTGGCGCTTTCGCGATCATTTTCCCGACCCAATTTCTCCAACTGACTGCCGCTACCTAATGAAAGCGAGGCTTCCCCTATCGAAGGATTGCCACCGCGATGACTTGCGACGTCTATCGATGCCGCATCTGCAACATTACAGCAATTTGTAAATGGGATCCGATAATTTGGTCTCGACAAGAAGTATAGTGATGCACGTGGCTAAAGATTTAATTGGACGACACGTGTATGGACAAATATTACGTGCTTACCTCCGCCGTTGCGCACGCCTAAAGCTCCCATCAGCTCGTTTTCGTCGTCAAAATCGAAACGTACTCCGGTACCACTCGTGGAGACACCGCAACCTCCGCTTCGGCAGAGCGACACCGGAACCACTCCGTAAACGTAAAACAATAAAATGGGTACACCGATACCCACGGCTAATCCTGCCAATATTGGTGATACTAAAACCTGCGGAAAATTATAGCGATCAATTATAAGTGTCTTTCCTTGTTGAGAAAACTTTTATCTTTATAACGCGTTGCTTGTCACGACAACAAAAAATTACGATCAAAGTATAATATTTATGTAGAGATAATATTGTTAATGTCTTTAAGGCTTCCTTTCCTCTTGTGCTGCAAATAATGTAGCCGACACCCGTTAAGTAATATAAATAGAAGCAATTAGATACATCGAAGGCCACGATGTAATTTTACGACGTAAGGAAATCCGATGATAAAAGTTTAACTCAATGTTGTTCGATAAAACTACGAATCTTATTATCGACAAAAAAAAATGTTATCAATTTAAACGGATCATTTATGACATAATATATCCAGTCTTATCTACATCGGAACGATAACTAATCTTATCATTATATTTAGAAGTAACAATATCTAAATTAATTTTTCGATGTGTCTTAATACAAGGAACATTCGGCAACGTGAAAATTCAAAAAAATCTGAAACTTTGCATAATTATAGAGTAGTAGTCCCTAATAACGAAACGATTTTTTGTTGGTGCTAAAAATCGGTTTCAGGGGTGAAAACAACCCCTTAGAAAAAATCGGTTTTTACATTCCAAAGCGAATATTATTGAAACATGAAAGAAATATGAAAAAATTGTTTAAACAAAAGTTTTATTAGGGACTACTATTCTATAATTATGCAAAGTTTCAGATTTTTTTAAATTTTCGCGTTGCCGAATGTTCCTTGTTAGTTCGTTGACGTTTCGGTTTTAGATTTTCATTTATCAGTGAGCTACAGAGCGTAAGCAGAAAACTAAGCCATCATTATATGCGCGATGCATTTCCATACGTCGTATAGATTTCCCCGCTTGCCATGTCTCTTATAATTGGATAGAAATAGAACAATGGTGTTGTCAATCATCGACATAGCCGATGATAGCGCGAATGCAGGAAAGGCGCACGGATTTTCAGACTTCCTGACAAATTCCGGAACGGAGCGACGCGTAGAGACACGCGGATAAAGAGGAGATCCGGGAGGGGCAGAAGGAAGAGGATATTGATCGGGAGTAGGCATGCGCGCATGTCGTTATCTCCTCTTCATCCCACCCTGCAGCGGCGGCAAGCCTGAGGTAAGCGACAATGGAACATGCGTCGCGTCGGCCAGTAGCTTGAGGTCCACGTCGCACCGCGTCAATTAAGTAACGCGCGCTCAAGGCGCCTAGATCTAGGAAAAAGCGGCTCCGAGGGCGTGTCGAATCAAGGTAGCCGCACTCCTCTCTCATGCTGGGTCGTCGAACTATGCCAGTCCGTCGCGAATCGGCGCAGGATCGGCGGCGGCGAACGTAACCGGGAAGAGGCAGCGACACGTAACGAGGAGTGTTTCATTCAGTGACGGTGATTTCACGGTGTGACAGACACGTACGCGTATGTGTACGTAAAGTAATTGAGTAGATGTATATATAATATAGTCCGCTGCACATTGGTGGGATATCGTCATTCGGCAGCGCACATGCCTTGTTAACGCTGGCTGAGAGGCCAGATCAGTTGGCTGAGTGAAGAAACGCCCGAGCATCACCGAGCCGTGCTAATTGCAGAGGAAATTGCAAAGGACAAATAGTAGAAACCTGCTAAGGGACAACGAGCTAGGAGGAAGTCATGTCCGACTTGGACGACGAAACCGATACTTCGTGCGGGGAGGAGCAAATTGTCTCGGATTGGGAGGTTCAAAAGGAGTGGCTCGAGAGCATATTGTCGAAGTACCACGACGGGAGAGCGGTTAGTCATGTAGACGTAATGTATGATATATGACATAACGATGCAATCTAGATATAATTTCGATAAATCTTAGATATAATTGATGCGTTAACATTCAATTTGAGCATTATTGACCGCCGTAACGATTTCTTCAGGTCGAAATCTTAAAGTTTAATGTAAGCCCCGGATGCACGACCAGCGAGAGCGTGCTGAGCGCTATTACCAGCGTTACAGGGAACTATTTGTTAGCATCGACGACGGATCCAACGGATAAACCGTCGGATAAGCGCAGATTGTCCATTATCATAAAGCAACTCCCTAGAGATCCATTTAGCCGCTTTTTCGTAACGGAAGGTCAATTCGATCTCCGAGAGATTAAGTTTTATACACAGGTAAGTGACAAAAAGATGGAATCTTTTTTTTCCGTTTGACGTATTCTTGATATCGCGCACTTGTACGTCAGGTAATGCCAGATTTGAAGGAGTTCAATCGAAGACAGCTAGGACCGAACCCAGAGGAACCGATTATACTACCGGTTCCGGAATGCTATCACGCTCATTACAGTCCTGCAAGCGGAACTGACGACAGCCCGGTGCCACCGGAATCAATACTAGTGTTGGACGATTTGGGCGCTTCGCGTTTCGAGAGTGTCAAGTTCTCGGAGGGGCTAACGTTGGATCAAGCGACGGTTGCATTGGATGCCATTGCCCGCATACACGCTCATTCCCTATCAATAAAAGTTGTAGACGGGGAATCTCTATCCGAGCGTTACCCGTTTCTTTTCCAAACGGCGAAAGCAACAGATTCATATCAACAACTGGTGGAGCGCGGTTTACCGCAGCTGGCGCACTTTCTAGAAAGCAGACCGGGACTAGAAGCGGTCCTCGAGACTTTACTAGTTCTACGACCCCGCACTAAAGACATAATCTCGGCTCTTCTTGCTCCGGAGGGCCCGTTGGCGTTGATAACCCACACTGACTTCTGGAGCAATAATCTACTCTTCAGGGATACTTGCGGAAGTGCGGAATGCTACATTCTCGATTGGCAGATGGTTACTTACAGTCGACCGACGAACGATGTCGCATTGTTGTTGGTGAGTTCAGTGCCCACTGAGTTACGCCGCAAACACACTGAATCACTTCTCAACACATACTGGAACAAGCTGAATTGGACATGCTCGCGTCTTGGCCTAAATATTCCCAAGGACTTGGGTTATACTAGAGAGGATCTTGACAAGGACTACAGAAAGTCTCAGTTACTGGCGCTTTTACTTTGTATCGGATCGGTGGACGTCGCGCTCGGTGATCCTCTCACAGAGCAACGACTGATCGACGTCCTCGAAGATCTATATAACGATGGCGTACTGACAGATGAAGCTGTCATCGCGACAAACGAAGTCGATCCATAATTACCGCTGCCACCGTTAACACTAGCGTATGCACCGAAAAATTAATATTTCTATCAGGGCTGTGACTCGAAGCGAAGAGTTTCACGTGAAGCAATAGATACTTCAATAGCCCATATATAGCTTAAAGATGCAATCTTTGTGTTTCCAACCCAAAGGAGGCTTAAGCCAGCAATAACACGAATGCGGGCGATGAAGAAGATAGTTGCAAAAAAGCACGGAAGAATATAATGGACGTTAGAAACTTGTGCTACTCTTTCGGTTTCTTTCTCTTTGCGACGAGACTACTATAGACAAGCGGACAAATGATTGATCAAGATCAAACGATGCTTAACCATAAATGTCTCGATTATACATTAGTGTAAGCTTTGACAACCTGTCAACTATTACTCTTTAGACGCTACAATGATATTTTAATGACTACCAGTGCAAGATTCGCTTGCAATTCGATGAAAGTAAGATAAAATCGGAAGCAAACTTTTTAAGAGAAATTACATCACGTAAAAATATTGATTTCTTATCAACAGGTATCGGTTTTTCCAATGTGAATTTTCAATTCAATTTTCTGCTCACACAGAAATTGCTGATGAACGTCTACGTTGTGCCAAGTCGTTAAAGATTTAGGCAAGTAGTTGTGATACAATTACTAAGATGAAATCAATTAGATTCGTGATTATACTGTTATAGTACATGCATCACAGTTATAGAGTATTTTCGAAATGTACATGAAACATAAAACAATTATGTTCCATATGCCTGAATACGCGTCCCGTGATAAATTTCTTCCGACAATTATTCCAGCGAGAACGCGCTGTTTTGTTAACGCTATATACAATTATTGTATTATCCATTTTCTCTGTATAAAATATATGGATAAAATATACCTTGATGTTATCACGAATAGCAAATGGAGTTCCTACTTATATTAGAACAGATAACAAATCAACAAAAAACAATTTTTATTCTTCTTCTTTTAATAATAAAAAGAAAAGAAAAATAGAATTCACGCGATGAATTGCTCATATTTTATAGAACTTCCAAAGATTTTTCAAAGAATAAGAGGAACATAATATTTAGAATAATGCCTTGCTGTAATAAAGCAATGCTTATTAATTATGAAAATCATGTAATATGTAAACACATGATTAATTAATATTTTGCAAACATTGAAACTGATTCTCTCTCTCTCTCTCTCCCTCCCCCCTTCTCTACCTCTCCCTCTCCTTCCCCCTCTCTCTCTCTCTTCAATGATTATAAAAAGTATTTATATAATAAACTTACCGATGCAGTAACTCCCCCAGCAATAAAAGCATTTCTTTTGTGCTTGTTAGCCTTCTCATATCTCGTATATAATTTTTGTCCCACCCATACTGGTATACCTTGAATATATAAAAAAAAAAAATATATATATATATATACATATATATATATATATATATATATATATATATATATATATATATATATATATATATATGTGATGTAGTTGTAAACATATTTTTCTTTTTTTCAATGTGGTTTTCATATGGCAACTAGTGATGGGATCAAATTCAATATGTACTTAAAAATCCGAATCGAATCCAATAATTAAGTTTCATTTTCTAGGATTCGAATAATACTCATAAGAAATAATATTTCATATATTGTACTTGCGAAGTAATCGAATCTAGAACAGTTATATTCGAATTTTAGATTGAGTACCTGCAAGGTTCGAAATAGTACTTATAAAGAATCGAATCTTTTACAAATAGTACTCGAATTCGAAGATAAAAAAAATCTAGTTATAATATTTGCTACACATCCACATTCTGGCAACATATTTTTATATTATCATAATATATATTCACTTTTTAAAATATCGCAACTAACCTATGATCATGGCCGGAAATGCTATACCAGCTACGAGACCGATTCCGATTGGTGCTCCCACCAGAGTTCCAAGTTGCCAAAGGATCTTTTTCTTTCTAGACCACGGCTTTTTACCCCAAAAAGTGCAGCCAGAAGGACTGCAAGCAGAACAGAAGAACGTTTAAATATGTCTGTTTGGATGTTGCATATGCATTTACAGCTTTATTTAAAATACAATACCTAAGATAATGAAGATCGCTTATTTCTTTCATGCAAAGCCAACAAAACTCCGCGCCACAAACTGCACACGTCATGTGATTACAGCTTCCATCGTCCATCTTGACAATGAGAACCTGACATCTCGGACACGGTTTTATATCATCTCCTAAACAGATTACGAATTATAATTATAATATAATATCAATGTTTAATAAATATTACTTTTTGTAATGTGCGATTATTACTTACTATGTTGTGAATCACTTTGACTGAAACTTAAGGAAGAGCTACGCTCGTAATATTGAGAACGTTGCGCTCTCGCAGCATCGCACGTTTGATTAGGATGCCAACGTGCTTTACAATGATAGCAAAAGTATGAATCACAACCAGGTCGCTCGCAACGTAATTTTGGACACGAAGCGCAACCGCTGGCGATTACAGCAAAACTGCAATCTGGAGCAGGACACCATCTTGCGTCGGGTTCTACGGCGAGAACTCTTCGGACCATAAAATCCTCGTACTTCTCTAATTGTGTTTGATCATTCAGAATCATCCGAATATCTGTATACACGAAAAAGTAACATAAAGAATTGTGAATGTCAAGAGCTTACAAACATATTTTTGTTTTTTTCAGTGTGGTTTTCATATGGCCACTAGCCACATGGGATCAAATATGTACTTAAAAATCCGAATCGAATCCTATAATCAAGTTTCATTTTCTAGGATTCGAATAATACTCATAAGAAATAATATTCTATTATAAAAAAACACAAGATTTACAAGTAAAATTAGAATAATATATTCACCATTCGGATGTAGCGGTTCTGAACACTCAGGGCAAGCAATATTGACTCTGGATTCAGAGATTTCTACTTTTAGATATTGTTGAAAACAATCGTAGCAACTGCGATGATGGCAAGATTGGATAACAGGAAAGAATTCTATTGGTAGCTCGGCCAAGCATAATGGACATTCCATTAGCCCATTCTCATTACTCTGAAATAACATATCATATAAAAAAAGTTTTACAATAACGGTTCATCAACGGATAAATCTATTGAAATACTTTTTGAATACTTCCAAAAAAGTATATATGAATATGATCTTGCTAATACCTTTCCTGCAGATGAAAGTACAGAGCCTTTGCTGGAAGCACGTTGTAGATCTATATTGTGAAATTGAAAATGGCTTGAACCATTGCTTACTCTGGCCTCTCCTTTTTCGACGTCCGTCATCTTGCTTGATTGATCTTTAGCTATGCAAAAAATACTTTCAATCTTGCAAAATTAAGTTCATTTTCAATTATCATTGCAGCTCAATAGAATCCAGAAATTACCTTTTGCATTTCTATTACTTGCGCTAGGTGTTCTTGTGATACGTCGGCCAATGAGCGGGCTGGAATACAATAATCTTCGCAAGGAAAATCGGGGAAATATCCTCCGAGGACGAGATGGCCCGCTATTACAACCTCCCAGCCCATTATCGCTTTCTTTAAACATCCTGAAAAATATTGAGAAATATTACATGGCGTTGTTATAGGACTATACTCGTAATATTTAGAATGATACGTTTTGCAATCAAACTGTACAATTGCAAATAAATGAAGATTTTGAAATTTCAATCAATGCACGATTCATTAAAAAAATTTTTATTATAATGTTATATTATGTAACACGTCATTACATTATTATATTACCAAACATAAATTTGTGAAAATAATTCGGTCAAAAACTGAATTGAGTTAATATTTGTACAGAATTTCCGATAAAAAAAACAGCTGATTAAACAGAATTTTATTAAGATATTATATTGATTAAAAAGAGTACATCATTCCGTTTTTTATATACATTTTATATAAATTGATAAAATTATATATAATACGCGATATAAACAAAATATCGCGAATATATTAATCAAATAATAAAAATAAATCCGGCAAACTTGCAACACACATGTGACGGCACTGATAATAATATTCTCGCTACTGTTTCATCAATTGTCAGTCCAGTGACTCATTATAAAAATAATTGGAAACCTGACGAACGCACATAACTACACTTTTTATCAGAAAATGTTGGAATGATGTTCACCTTCATGCTGTGTTATACTTACTAGGTATGTATATCAAGGTATTTACAAAAATAAAAGCAATACTTGAGAGAAGACAAAATATACGATAAATTAAAAAATCAAGCGTGTGTATAAACTGAACGAAAAAATTATCTCATTTTAAATTACAGGTTTGCCGATAAGAATTTCAAGAAATATCCATAGTATTAGAAAAAATATAAAAATATTTAACATAAAATACATTAATTTAATATAACATTTATATATATTAATAACATTATTAATTTAATATAAAAATATATAATAGCTGAGAATATTTTTTATCGAAAAACAAATCGAAGAAAGTATCGCTTGCAAGGTATCCTGTTTTTATCGTAGTAGCTGTTATATTCTCATCTCACCTGTTTTACAATGCACATTTGACACTTTTAGAATAATGGCGGCAGAGTTTTATTTTAGTCACGGCGTCGCACGTCAGCTGCGCATTCGTTGATATCTTGTAAATTTTCATCAAAACGAATTCTCTGACGGAATGATATATACTAGTAACAAAACACGATGATCTTTGGCGATTTCACCGCGACTATGGTACGTATGAATAATCAGTGTGTGTGAGTGTGTGTGTGTGTGTGTGTGTGTGTGTGTGTGTGTGTGTGTGTGTATGTTGCAAAATCTTAGTCATGTAATGCGACAAAGTTTCGACACACTCGATTCGAAGAAGAGAGATCGTTTCTTCTCCGTGTAAGTACTTTCAATATAAGGTATTTTCAATATTATATCACTCATTATCTCACTTAAACCAGCTCCCGTAATATAAAATGCATCGTTTTACGCTACAAGTACATATTATTTAGACTACTCCATTATATTATCATGATTGAGTGACGATCATTAACAACAAAAAAGTATTTGTTCAAGCAAAATCTACTTGAGAATATTATTGAAAAAATAAGATCTTATTATCCATTAATACGCATTTATAATTTATAATTTAATTTATCAAAGCTTTTTTATAAGCTGTAATATTTCAAAAAATAGTTTAAAATTAATATAGAATATAAATATAAATAATATAAAATATACATATTGTAATGATATATATATATATATATACACACACACTTCTTTTTATGTGGGAGGACTTACTTCTTTGTATGTGAGAGGACTTACTTATATATTTAAACTTTATATGTGTTAAAAAATGTAAAATAATCTTGTCAGATTACAGTAATATTACACACATTTCTATATTTTATTTTCAATAAATTAAAATAACATTATTTTGTGCAGATTAAATTAAAATAACTGTTTTGTAAATACATATAACAGTTTTTCACAATTGGTGCGTGTACTTGGCACCCTTTTTTATCTTTTTTAAAAAAGATAAGTTTATAGGGTTTCTATATCGAGCTCTGCTTAAGGATGTTTTGGCTGTACAATAGTAGCAAAAAACTGTCAAAATTAACAAAAAAAACATATTTCTTAAGTATATACTGTTCGAAAAATTAAATGAATAAATCCGGATTATAAAAATAATTAAAGTATCACAAAATAATATGGTTTTTGACGTCTTCATAAAAGAAAATAGTTGTAATTAATATTTTTCCTAATTTATGACAAAAACTTGATCATGGATACCTCCTGAAATCAACTGCAAGAAACAAAAAAAAACGAGTAATTTGCAGAAAGAGAAAAAGAGATAGATAATATTTTTCTACAATTTTTAGTAAATAACTTTTAAACGAGTAAAGCGGGGAGCACACACTTTTGCATAAACACATAATCATAAGCATAAGGAATTTGATTGGTCAATTTCCTTATGCATAAGGAAATGGACCAATCAATTTCCTTATACTTATGATTATGCGTTTATGCAAAAGTGTGTGCTCCCCGCTTATGTGGATCTAAATCAAGTTTTGCACAAATATTTATTAGTTTTCTTAATATATGTGAAAATTTTTGTTTCGCTGGCAATGTTTTTTCCTTGTCAAATTTGTCAATAAGTGCTACAATACGCGATTTTTCATAAGAAGAATCAATAGTAACTTTAAATTTAAATAATTTCCAAATCGTTAAGAGAATTGTGCTCAGGTTTTGTACAGATATTCAGAAGAAATAATAGAATAGTCTACGAAGTTTTCATGCTTTTGTCAATGTTTCGATATATGACACATACATCTTAAAGCAAACCTCATAAGATCAGCTGATTAATAACAAAAACGCGTTGCACTTTTCCAACGAATTAATAGATAGCTAGAATTAATAAATGGCACAATCGTATCGAAATTAATATGACGCGGTCAATTAGACCTCTATTCCTCGGGTATGATTTAAAACGTGGCACCGTCCATTGCGGGAGAGTTTTATTGCCAAAGACGCAAAGTATGCGGTGAATCTTCGCGATGAAAATTCCTGTCATAGAAATAACTGTCACAGAAATATCAAAAATCACTGTCACATATCGGATGTCGAATAATTGCCATTAGTACACAAACGTGCTCCGAGAATAGTATGCATCGAAGATTCTGTTTACCAGTGGAGAACTCGCATTACGTCGTTCTCTGCGTCAACGTGTGTTACAAGGACGAACGATTTTTTTCCTGGTCTCGCGAAAAGAATGCACGATGAGATAAGGTGCGGCGGATTCGTTCGCGGATTTTATCTCGCGCCGCGAATACCTCGCGCGTCGATAATCAGCACTCGTGCAGGTGCGAACGAGCCGAGGAACGTGACTCACTCTCTCCCGAGACACGGACAATGTGCGCGATCGGAACGGGAACACGTACCTTTGTCGTGCTACCGAATCTAACCAGCTGGACCGCCGAGATGTACGACACCGCGATACTTTGCAGGATGCCCGAATCGCACAGGACTGGACGAATATCCGTGCAATTTGTTGGTTAAGGATGTTCACTTGACACAACAGCTGACTGTTCCGTTCACAATGGTATTACGGGAGAGAGCTTGAGATCAACTGAGATAGCTACGCGCAACCGCGATTCGGGATGCGCTTTGGCAACGCCACCAAGCAGCGATGATCAACATTACATATGTCTTCAAGAAATTCAAAATGACGGAAGCGGTGCGATTAGTGACACGGATATAATACAATGCTAGCAAAATAATTATTAAAATGAATAAAGTAATTAATAATTAAAATAATCAATAATATAAAATAATTAATAATTATTTAAGAACGGATTTGATCTCTATAAGTCATAAATTATAAGGAGGAAAACAGCCTGTGTATATATAAAAAAACGATCTTATTAATATAACAACGGTTAGATATATCGCAAAATATAGATTGGTACATATAATATTGACAATATATAACTTTAATTGACTTTAATACAAACATAACTAATTAATCTTATTTAATTACAATATAATCAACCGTGTATAATATTTTTTATTTATTGCGCATTTCTATATACATTGCATTGAATAATATATATTCGTGTATATAAAGGGGCATTAGAATTATGTACAATAAGATATATTCATCTATTCTTGGTATCCTTGCCAACTGCATCAGCCACAGAAGAAAAACCATTAGTTTCAAGTATCTCACATAATTCCCGTTTAATTTTGCCTACTATTGGCGGTCCATTATACACATACGAAGTATAAAGTTGTACTAAGGAAGCACCAGCTTTTATTTTGACATAAGCGTCAGCACCAGAAAAGATACCACCTACACCAATAATTGGGATGCTGCCATACGTTCGTCTATACATATCAGAAATGGTAGCTGTAGAAATATCTGCAAGAGGTGCACCACTAAGACCGCCACTTTCTTCCTTATTTGGATTAATCAAATTCGGTCGCATGATTGTTGTATTGCACAAAACTAGACCATCAACTTTAGATTTCTTTCTTAAAATTACATCTGCTACATCTTGTCGTTCAAGATCTGACAAATCTGGTGCCAGCTTTAAAAGCAATGGCTGCTTGCTACCAATCAATTCTCTTGTTACATTTATTCTAGTTAGTAATTCTTCTAAATTTTTCTTGTTTTGCAAGGATCTTAAGCCTGGAGTGTTAGGACTAGATATATTGATCACAAAATAATCCGCCACATCCATAAATCTTTTTATGCCGTTAATGTAATCTTGAACTGCATCCTCTCTCTTTGTCTCTTTGTTTTTCCCTAAATTCACCCCAATAATACCATCAAAATTCATCTCTTTCAGTTTCTTAAGATGTTCCCATACAACATCATGACCATCACTGTTAAACCCATATCTATTTACAACTGCATTATCTTCCGGTAGTCTAAAGACTCTGGGTTTTGGATTACCAGGCTGTGCTTTAGGTGTCACAGATCCTGCAAATTATAAGATAATTATTTTATTATACACATATTATTTACAATTATTATACACAGAATTTACCTATTTCTACAAAACTAAAGCCAATTTTATGCAATCCTTTTACTGCCTCTCCTTGTTTATCAAATCCTGCGGCCATGCCAATTGGATTCTTAAACTGCAAACCCAGCACAGTAGTTTGAAGTAAACTGGGATCTTCTGTTGTCTGCTTCGATACAAGACCCCATTTCAGAGATTTCACTGCAAGATTGTGGGCAGTTTCTGGATCTATCAACTGAGCTAGCGGTATAACTACTTCGCTGTAAAATCTTTCGTTGCCCTGATAGAGTGAGATACCACCAAATAAAGCAACGGCACTGCTTGTCACAGTGAAAAGCGATTTAAGTTTTGCCTTGTTGCTTAATCGTTGTGCCATCTTAGCATTTAAAACATTTATTCGGACTTGCAAAAATTATCCCGAACCACAATTGATATATGCAAATATAAAATTCAGTTTCATTGAAATGTCTAAACCAGAACTCACTTGTTTGTTATCTAAATGTGGTTAGATGAAATTAAATTAGTAATTCTTATTAAATGTATAAAGATTGCAATATCACAAATATACGTATGATAATTTCGTAAACATCATTTTCAAGTAACTATAACAAATCACTATCGAAACATTTCAAATGAAGATAAAAACAAATATGTAAACTACAAATAAGCATAGCGGCTAGCGGCCTTAGAACATATATAAATGGAAGGGGAATAGCAGGCTGAAAAGTGTCGGAAGGAAGTGAGAAAGAAAATGTAGTTGCCTCCATAGACATAGTATATCTAGACCGAGTGTTGAGGAGTGGGGGCCGATGCCCACGTAGAAAAGGATATACTCTGTTTCGTGCCCCTTGCGTTCTCTCTCGCTCGCACGTAGCATAGCGTACTCTTTCGCTATGCTACATGCGAGTGAGAGAGAACGCAAGGGCACGGAACAGAGTATATGTCCTTTTCTACGTGGGCATCGGCCCCCACTCCTTAAATAAAGGCAAACGCTCGGTCTAGATATACTATGTCTATGGCTACGGCCGAACTCCGACGGGTTTGCGCCCTCATCTGAGAGGAACTAAAATTGTCGATAATTATCGATAATTTTAGTTCTGTCGTTACCGACAGCGTTATGCATAAAAATAACTACAAAAGAGTAAATAAAAATTGTGTTCAATATGTTGAAAAGACATCATATATTTCTACTGTTCTATCGCTTCGCACGCGTATCAAAGAGTATCGGAGCGCATAGAAAACAGTATATCATATGTGTGTCTGCCTTCATCATATATTAAACACAATTCATGTGTGAGCATATTGCGTTTATAAATTTCTACTACATATGTATAAATATTTATTTATACGACCAAAAATATACATACTTATAATGTTTATATAAATAATACATTGTTATTACATCATCGTCATTATATTGATTGAAAAAAAACAAATATTAGACAGATTGTAATTGAGTATAAAAAGTTACATTATAATATATGTATTATGCACATACATCTGTATACGTCATATATATTTCTTATATTTATACATACATGTATGCATACATACATACATAATACGTATATACAGGGTGGTCTCGTAACGGTCGCCACGATTTTTAAGGCACTTACAATAATCTGACATAAAAAAGTCATAAACAGAAAATTATCAGTTTATAACCGGCAACAAATTGCAATAATAAAAATTGACCAAACATTTTTTTTTCCATAAAAAAGCAAGGTCACCTTCAATTTTTTAAATAGAACTGCCTACTTTTTATTGCATATTCTTGTAGCTTATCTCGAGAGCTTTTCAAAACACTATAATAAAGTATTTTTTCATTAAGTACTTTTTGAGTTATTTTATATTTTAATCTGACATATTTTGATATAAAAATTAAAATATCTCGTAAAATATTTAGTTTTCGATAATCTTACCGTAACACTTTTATGTACAGAATAATGAGACAAATCAATTAGTTTAAAAAAAAACGAATAATTGTTTAAAAAAATACATTATTAATAATTACATACATTTTCTTAAAAACAATTATTTTTTTTTACTAATTGATTTGTCTCATTATTCTGTACATAAAAGTATTACGGTAAGATTATCGAAAACTAAACATTTTACGAGATATTTTATTTTTTATATCAAAATATGTCAGAATAAAATATAAAATAACTCAAAAAGTACTTAATGAAAAAATACTTTATTATAGTGTTTTGAAAAGCTCTCGAGATAAGCTACAAGAATATGCAATAAAAAGTAGGCAGTTCCATTTAAAAAATTGAAGGTGACCTTGCTTTTTTATGGAAAAAAAATGTTTGGTCAATTTTTATTATTGCAATTTGTTGCCGGTTATAAACTGATAATTTTCTGTTCATGACTTTTTTATGTCAGATTATTGTAAGTGCCTTAAAAATTGTGGCGACCGTTACGAAGACCACCCTGTATATATGTATACAAGGTATTTTATTTGATACAGTGGATTATCATAAAAATAAAACATTTTCTGGAAAAATGTTAATATAAAAATTGTATTATATTATAAGATTTTGAAAGGAGATAATATCATGAAAATTGCTCTTGCATAGCGTTTTTCAATTATATTTAAACTTAGTTTTTTTTAGTGGAACTATTTTTATTATATAAATCGAACTCTCGCAACATTCAACACAAAAAGTAATAGGATGGCTAAAAAATGAAAACTTTACGAAATATTTTAAAATTGATTTAATTTTATATAAACTATGAAATATCTAATAAAATATTCATTTTTCGATAATTTCATCTTAATACTTATGGTACAAAGAAAACATGGTATAAAAAATACAATGGTATGAAGAAAACAAACAGTTATTTTCAAAGAAAAATATGTAGCTGCTATTATACTTTTTTTAACAACTATGTGTTTTTTTGCACTAATTTATTTCTCTCATTATTTTGTGCATAAGTAGATGTAAGATTATCGAAAAAAATGAATATTTTATAAGATATATTTTATAATTTATAAAATTATATCAAAATTATAAAATATCTCGTAAAGTTTCTATTTTTTAGCCATTTTATAACTATTTATGTTGAATATTGCGTGGATTCGATTTACATAATAAAGGTAGGTTCATAAAAAGAACTAGATTGACCTCTAAATATCTTTGAAAAACACCGAACAAAACGATATTTCCCCTCTTCGAAACCTTTTACTACTTTTATATAGAACATTTTTCCTGAAAATGTTTTATTTATTATTTTTCTGATAAAATTTATTTTTATGATAATCCACTGTATCAAATAAAATACGTATATATATATAGACGTTCTAATTCTCTCTCTCTCTCCCCCCTCTCTCCCTCTCTCCCTCTCCTTCCCCCTCTCATTCACTCTCTTTCTCCCCCTCTCCTCACTCCCTCTCTCCCCTCTCTCTCTCTCTCTTTCACACAGAAACACACACACACACAAATATATAATTTTAATAAATTTTATATAATTAGCTACCAACATAACTTTATGTACTCAATCGAATAAATTTATAATCATTTAGAAAACTAATTTCTTATTTATTTTCGATTCCCTTCACTATGTATATATTAATTATAATAAATATCTATATAGGTCATATATATATATATATATATATATATATATATATATATATATATTGTTGCGTCCCTGGATTTCATCCTTGTATCTGAAGTATGCCGTCTCCGAGAGATCGTTTCCAAGCGCGTTGCCAGGGGTTTGTTGAACAACAACGGGGGACATTTTGGAAGAGAGCCGCCATCTTGAGTCTCGCGACGGATGTCATTCCGTGCAGACGTATTAGCGATTACGACATTATAATTATTATTGTTCTCATTTCTGTGTTTGGTTGAGTTCCGTTATTAAAGTTCCTTAGTTTCTTTTTAATAAAGTGTATTCTTTATTTACGGCGTGGTGCGCGAGTGACGGTTGTGCTTCGCGTGTTCGAGATATATCGAGATAGCCCGCGGACGCAACAATATATATATATATATATATATATATATATATATATATATATATAATCTCTTATCTTCTTTTCCATAGTCGTATGCTCACTCTGTTTCTTTCTAATCGCTCGCTTACTATGTATCGCTCTGTTTCTTTCTCACAAGCTCGTCTAAACATTTGCATATTTGTTCGTTCCTTCTCATGAAAAAATGATCAAAAACTATAATTACAAAGTATGAGATAAATGTGCAAAGAGTTCGCGTAATAGAATGTGGGCACAATGTAATAGGATGTCTACGTTCTATTGCACAAACTTGTTTGTACATTTACTTCTCATATTTTTTAATTGTATAGTTTTTTACATCATTTTGTCATAAAAAGAAACGAACAAAGATGCAAATGTTTAGACAAGCTTGTAAGAAAGCAATAGAGTGATATATAGTAAAAGCGAGCGATTAGAAAGAATGATTATATGTTCACATTTGTGAACGACTAACAATAAGAGACAGAAGATGCGAAATCATATATACAGGGTGAGTTTTTTAACTTGAAACTGTAAAATATCTCGGAAAGTAAGCTTTATCGAAAAAAATGTTTCAAACAAAAGTTGTAGGGTTCGGAGGGGGCCACATGATAAAAATATGGATTTGACCTTGAGTGACCTTTTCAAGGTGAGATCAATGTGATCGACGTTTTCTTAAATAGAACCCCCCTTTTTTATTACATATTCTTGTAGCTTATTTCGAGAGCTTTTCAAAAAACTATAATAAAGTATTTTTTCATTAAGTACTTTTCGAGTTATTTTATATCTTAATCTAACATATTTTGATATAAAAAATAAAATATCTCGTAAAATATTTAGTTTTCGATAATCTTACCGTAATACTTTTATGTACAGAATAATAAGACAAATCAATTGGTATAAAAAAAACAAATAATTGTTTAAAAAAATACATTGTAAATAATTATATACTTTTTCTTAAAAACAATTATTTTTTTTATACTAATTGATTTGTCTCATTATTCTGTACATAAAAGTATTACGGTAAGATTATCGAAAACTAAATATTTTACGAGATATTTTATTTTTTATATCAAAATATGTCAGAATAAAATATAAAATAACTCAAAAAGTACTTAATGAAAAAATACTTTATTATAGTGTTTTGAAAAGCTCTCGAGATAAGCTACAAGAATATGTAATAAAAAATGAGGGGTTCCATTTAAGAAAACACCGATCATATTGACCTCACCTTGAAAAGGTCACTCAAGGTCAAATCCATATTTTTATCATGTGGCCCCCTCCGAACCCTACAACTTTTGTTTGAAACATTTTTTTCGATAAAGCTTATTTTCCGAGATATTTTACAGTTTCAAGTTAAAAAACTCACCCTGTATATATATAAAGAAATATATAGAAATTTATTATATGAATGTATGATATATATAGCAAAAACATATTATAGAGAAATATTAATTCTCTATATACATATAATTATGTTTCTGCTATATATATCATACAATCATATAATAAATATTTATTTATTTCATTATATCTCATTATGTCTCTTATTGTTAGTCGTATGCTCACGACTATAACGTACGCTCACTCTTTCTTTCTACTCGCTCGCTTACTATATATTGCTTTATTGCTTTCTTACAAGTTTGTTTACATTTGCATCTTTATTCGTTCCTTTTTCATGACAAATTGATATAATTATATTTTATTATATAAATATATATACATATAATATCCCTTTTTCACAAAAGGGAACAAACGAAAATGCAACTGTTACCAGCTTGTAAGAAAGAAACAGAGCGATACATAATAAGCGAGAAAGAGAGCGTACGACTAACGTAAAAGAAAGAGGATACGAGTGTAATAATATTAGTGCGTACATGTATACTGACGTATGCTACTCTATATGCGACACGAAAGAGATAAGGATGGTGACATAAGAGATTGTCTTTCCTTGTCACACAAACAGATTGAAGCACCGTCTATCGCGACATCACGCAACTAATCTCTGCTCTGTTTTACTCTTGAGCCTCAATCTCGCACACACACATATACACGAAAATTTTCTGCACTGAAATCTTTTTTACTAGGTTTCTAAATACATTTCTAAACGTTCACCTATATTCTTTCATGCAATTCCGATAACGAAGTTATTCTATTTTATGCGTACAAACTGCATAACTTTTATATTAAGGAATTGTTGTTATGAGTTGACGCCACAAGCCGATAATAAAACTGTAATTTTTTAATTTTCCTCGTTTTTAACATAAAAAGAGATAGGTTCGGGCAATATTACTGTGTGTACTTTAATCATGGAAAGGGATTTATTATTCTATACAACCAATAAAAACATTTTGGTGCACGAAAAATTATCGTTTTGGTCGGTAAAACAGACGAGCTTATGCATCCCCTTAAAAGGAGATCCAAAAGTGACGGCCGAACTCCGACGGGTTAACGCCCTCATCTAAGCGTAACTAAAATTATCGATAATACCGACCAAAATTATCGATAATATCAATAATTTTAGTTCCGCTGTTACCCATATTAATATTTCTGTATGTTTTATGCATATTTGAAAGAGAATTGTGTTCAATATGTTGAAATCGGACAACATCGTGTATTTCTACTGCTCTATTGCCTCGCACGCATATCTAAGCGTATTTAAGCGTATAGATAACAGTATAATGTAGACGTGTCTGCCTTTATCACATATTTGAACATAATTTCACATTGTTCATACGGGCTATGTGTCTTCCCATATATCTTCCAAGAGGAATAACATTTGGTTAGGTGTTATATATATAATTGTGTATATATATATATATATATATATATATATATATATATATACATATATATATACATATAAATATGGTGTCCCATCAAAAGTGGGCACCCTATCTGATCTTATGAATTAAAAAAATTAAATTATAACAGATATTTATGAAATACTTTATTGCGGACATAGTGGTTGCTAACAAAAATTATAACGGAAAAATATGCATAATATTTTTGTATTAATATGAATATTTCGATAAAATAAAAGTTATACCCTTTCAGACAAATACAATGATGTATGATGCTAATATTTTACATATTATGTTTATATTTTACGAGTTTTATCGGTTTCAAATCTCGTAGGTGACATATATCTTTTCATTTTTGACGATGCGGTAAGTCTATTTTCTGCCTCATTGTTATGATCAAATGACAACGTGATATACGTTAATCTGTAAGACACGAATTAGAAATTAGCCGTATCGTGGGGCCAAAAGCGAAAAGGTAAATGTTGCCCACGAAATTTCAAGCCAATAAAACTCGTAGAGCATGTAAAATATTTACATTAAATAATACATTGTTGTACCCGTCTGCAATAGTGCTACAATTATTATTATTTTTTTTTTATTGAAATTTAATATCATTATGAAAAAATTATGCATATTTCTCCGTTCATAAACACAGATAATTGTTGTAAACAATTACGCTTACAATAGAGTTCGGTTTAAACAATTTACTTGTTATGATTTTTCTCTTTTAGTTTTAAATATAAAAGAAGTTTGTTTGTTTACATAAAAAAATAAATTTTTTATGTAAACAATTCATTTTATACAGGAAGTCCCACCAAAAGTGGCAAACTTCTTTTATATTTAAAACTAAAAGAGAAAAATCATAACAAGTAAATTGTTTAAACCGAACTCTATTGTAAGCGTAATTGTTTACAACAATTATCTGTGTTTATGAACGGAGAAACATGCATAATTTTTTCATAATGATAATAAATTTCAATAAAAAAAAAAATAATAATAATTGTAGCATTATTGCAGACGGGTACAACAATGTATTATTTAATGTAAATATTTTACATGCTCTACGAGTTTTATTGGCTTGAAATTTCGTGGGCAACATTTAGCTTTTCGCTTTTGGCCCCACAATACGGCTAATTTCTAATTCGTGTCTTACAGATTAACGTATATCACGTTGTCATTTGACCATAACAATGAGGCAGAAAATAGACTTATCGCATCGTCAAAAATGAAAAAAATATGGTAAATATAGCGAATAGGGGACCCAGCCCCAATGACCTTGACCTTGACATATGTTGTCAAGGACATAATTCTGAGTAACTTTTTCTTCTAATTTAATCATCGCTTATTAAAAAGTTATTAACAAAAAAAGTTTGAAATATACCAAAGTACATACACGGACAGGAAGCACGCGCGCGCGCGCGCGCACACACACACACCGGGGCGGGGGGCAAGGGGAGCTTTCGGCCCCCCTCTCGCACTCACCCTGCCGGTAGGCAGGGTGGACCTCGCTTTACAATGTAGCATGTACTTTGTAAGTTGTAAAGCGAGGTCCACCTTGCCCACCGGCGGAGTGGGTGTGGGAGGGGGGCCGAAGGCCCCCTTGCACCCCCCCGTGTTTGTGTGTGTGTGTGTGCGCGCGCGCGCGTGCTTCCTGTCCGTGTATGTACTTTGGTATATTTCAAACTTTTTTTGTTAATAACTTTTTAATAAGCAACGAGCGATGATTAAATTAGAAGAAAAGGTTACTCAGAATTATGTCCTTGACAAGATATGTCAAGGTCAAGGTCATTGGGGCTGGGTCCCCTATTCGCTATATTTACCCTTATATTTTATTTTTGAACACCCTATATATGTAAAAACTTATGTTTATTTCAGTTTATATGTGTAGTATACGTAGGACTATTTCTGTAAACTAACTTAAATATCCAGTTTTTCATTGTCAGACTATGTATAAATCTTGATTTTTACAAATTTTTGTTTGTTAATAACTTTTTAATAAGCAACGAGCGACGATTAAATTAGAAGAAAAAGTTACTCAGAATTATGTCCTTGATAACATATGTCAAGGTCAAGGTCATTGGGGCTGGGTCCCCTATTCGCTATATTTACCAAAGATATATGTCACCTACGAGATTTCAAACCGATAAAACTCGTAAAATATAAACATAATATGTAAAATATTAGCATCATACATCATTGTATTTGTCTGAAAGAGTATAACTTTTATTTTATCGAAATATTTATATTAATACAAAAATATTATGCATATTTTTCCGTTATAATTTTTGTTAGCAACCACTATGCTTGCAATAAAGTATTTCATAAATATTTGTTATAATTTAATATTTTTAATTTATAAGATCAAATAGGGTGCCCATTTTTGATGGGACACCATGTATATGTATATAAAAAATAAAAAATTGTGCCAACCCTCGTGAGCGAGTAGAGCAAAGGGCTTTTATATTCAGTTTACTATGTTCTACGCGATGACAAGTGTTGGTACAATCTTTTTGTGTGAAGTTGGCACCCGACTTTAACCAAATCAAATTTTGAAGTTTGTTTCTCATAGAATTGCGCCTGCAGGTGATTGTAGTAATAATTATTTTGTTTATAGTTGAAAAATAAACATGTAACGATGCATTCCCCCATCGTTACTGCACCGTACCCGGCCGCCGATCCGCCGGAAGTCCGCCGCCCGACAAACACCGGTCAGGCAAATGCGGAGGCGCCGAGCGCCCATTTTTAAACGATGATAGAAACACGCGCTTAGTAAACCGCCGTTAGGCGCGCGTAAACATCTCGAATCGACGACGCGCTCGGGTAACCGACCCGACCTGTACCGAAAATACCCGAGCCGCGCACGCCGCTTCGAGATATTACCGTAAGAACAATACGCGAATTACGCAGACGCGCGCGCCGAAGAATTAGTGTAAATAGAGCGCATTTCTAATTATCGAGACCAGATCCTCCGATCCGCCAGCGCCTGTAAGACGCCTGAGCTAATTCCGAGATCCTGAACCGCTCAGAGAGAGAGAGAAAACGAGGTTGGGTGTACTCATCCTCCGCCGAGAGTTTGCGGCATCTCCGAGAGCGAACCTTCCGAAACCGATTAAAACAAGGCAAACGGGAACGGGCGTACTCGTCCCCGTCGAGAGTACTCGACACCTCGCATAAATCCGACCACCTGCGTGCAACGGCGACCTTCTAGTGGTAGGGAGTTCCCTGCCATCGACGGGTGTTCTCGTCGGCCGCTGCACTCCCGAATTATACGGGGACAGACCATCCCGACGTACTACCGACCGCACTAGACACGCGTATCTAATACGGCCCGACCGCCATTACGACATCGGGACGCGCCATTAATACGGGAGCGCTAAGTCCCGCGCCGAGGGCCGACCTGCGCCCTATCGCGACACCGATCGTCAGCCGAAATCGATACCCGCGTCGAAGGACCGCCCACCGCCCACCGACGCGGCCGCAAAGGACCACCCGACAGCTAACGGCTCCTACCGGATTTACGCTGCGTGATTAATAATCAATACGCGACCGAACACCCGAAAACGCGAATCGCGCTGCGCGCAATCGCGGTGCATTGCATGCACCCCCGGCATTGCATACTCGCACACATACATTGCGTAACCGCACACACACATTGTACATACTCGCATCTATACTTTATACGTACTCGCACACCGACATTGCGTACCCGCACACACACATTGTACATACTCGCATCTATACTTTATACGTACTCGCACACCGACATTGCGTAACCGCACACACACATTGTACATACTCACAGCTGTACTTTATCCGTACGCGCACACATACATTGTCCGTTCTCACACTCGCCCCTCGTCTCGCGCGCACATACACTGACACACCTCGTACACCTATACATACACTCACGCTGTACCAACACACATTTACACGCAATAAATTACATTTTTACCAAACAACCAATCGCATTCGTGTCTCGATACCGCTTTCCCGAACCCAGGATCCCGACCGAGTTATCCATCGCCCGCCTCGCGAAAGCGGCTTGTTACATTGGCGCCCGAACAGGGACTGCTTCCAGTCCGTACCGAGACACGAACCCTACCTTAACGAGACGAGAGAGTAGTAAGACCCGACAATGAAGGGTTGGATTTATAATCTACCCAAAGCGCAGCTGGTCGAGGACGCCGTCAGCCGGGGCGTGGGCACGTCCGGAACGCTCGACGACATCCGCCGACGGATGTCCGCGTACGTCGAGGCGCACCCCGAAGAATTCGGGGCGCAGGGCGACGAGCCCACGTCCGCGGCCAATACACCGCCGCGCACCGTACCACCGACCCACACCGCGACCCCCGCGCCCCCCAATAGCTCCGAAGTATTATGTCAGATGCGCAAATGGGGGTGCCATTTCGACGGACACGACCCGTTTGACTTCCTCGAACGCTTAGAGGAGTTGAAGGCCGGACACCGATACCCCGAGACCTCGATGTTGCTGCGGCTTCCCCGAGTTACTGCGGGGAGATGCACTCCGGTGGTGCCGAAATACACGCCATCGGTGGCAGACCTGGGGGGACTTTGAACGCGCATTTCGCGCGCAATACCTGCCCCGCCGATACCAGGCCGTCCTCCGCCGCGAGACCGCCGACCGCCGCCAACAGCCGGGGAGAAATGTAAGAAATACGTCGCAGACATATTCACGCTGATGCGCCGGGCCGGCGGATTTACGCCGGAAGAAGAGTACGAGCGCGTCTATCAAAACATGCGACCAGAGATAAAGCGGCTCATCACGTACGACGAAAACGGCGTCGTAGACGACCTTCAGGCGCGAGCCACCGAGCTAGAGGAAATCGACCAACAGTGCGCGGCCGAACAAACGCACCGCCGGCCAGAAACGTCAAAACCGATCGTCGCCGCCGCCTACAACCGGGAGGAGTGTTGTTGGCGGTGCAAACAACGCGGTCACACACGTTTCAACTGCAAACGCCCGCCGCGAAAATTCTGTTCACGGTGCGGCAAAGACGGCGTGCTAACCCAGCAATGTCACCCGCCGGCGGGAAACGACGAGCGGGCCGGGGCCACCACATCAGCCGCCAGAACCCCGAGTCACGCCGCGGCCGCACATACGCGTCCAAGTAGATCAAAACCGATACGACGCCTTGCTCGACTCGGGGTCCGAAATATCCTTCGTTAACGACAAAACGGCCACTCACGCACAACGAGGGGGTCACGCAATCGACAGGCACGAAGGAGACGTACAACTCGCGAACGGCGAAACTACCCGGATCCCCGGCACCATCATCTTGCCCGTCCGCATCGGGAACCGCATGCTGGTGCACGACTTCGCGATCCTGCCGAACCTCGAGAGCCCGATATTAATCGGCATGGATCTCTGGGCACGCACCGGCATCCGCCTTGCCCCACCTCGATATACTCCCCGAGCGAACGCACCCGCACTGCACGGAACGACCGGGGGACTGACACCGCAAACCGTCAGAAGAAAGACGACTAAAGAACTTCCTCGAGCACGAATTGACGAAATTCGCGAACATCCAGGGCCCGACCGACCGCGTACAGCACGAGATACGGTTGCGAGACCCGACGCCGATCAAACAACGCTACCGACCACGCAACCCTGCGATGCAAGCGGTCATCGACCGGGAAGTAGCCGAGATGGAGGCCGCCGGCGTCATTGAGCCATCCAAAAGCGCATGGAGCTCGCCCGTAGTGCTCGTCAAAAAGAAAGACGGAAAGTATCGCTTCTGTATCGATTTCCGTAAGGTCAATGACGCCACGGAGAAAGATGCATACCCGTTACCGCAAGTGGTCGCGACACTCGACAAACCACGGGGCGCGCGATACTTAACAACATTGGACTTAAAAAACGGGTATTGGCAAATACCGCTCAAACCCGCAAGCCGACCGATCACCGCGTTTACGATCCCAGGACGGGGATTGTATCAATTTACGGTAATGCCCTTCGGGCTACACTCCGCACCGGCCACCTTCCAACGGCTATTAGACACGATCATAGGACCAGCCCTCGAACCAAACGTGTTCGTCTACCTGGACGATATTATCGTCATAAGCACAACGTTCGAGGAGCACCTGCAATTACTCACCGAAGTTTTCCGCCGACTAGGCGAGGCAAGCCTGCGCCTCAACCCGGCCAAGTGCCGTTTTTGCGTCGATCAATTGAAATATCTGGGGCACGTGGTCGACCGCGACGGGATCCGAACCGACCCCGACAAGGTTAGTGCCGTCGCCAACTGGCCCGAGCCACAAACCGTCAAGCAAGTCCGACAATTTCTGGGGATGGCGTCTTGGTACCGGCGGTTTATCGCGAATTTCTCGACCGTTGCCGCACCGCTCACCCAGCTCACAAAGAAAAACGCACGATGGGCATGGGGATCCGCAGAAGAAAACGCGTTCCGCGAACTAAAACAGACGCTCATTTCGGCCCCCGTACTCGCCTGTCCGGATTTCACGCGCCGATTCGTCTTACAGACCGACACTAGCACTAGCGGCCTCGGGGCCGTCCTGACACAATACTTCGAGGAGGGGGAGCGCGTGATCGCGTATGCGAGCCGAACGCTCAATAGCGCCGAGCGGAATTATAGCGCCACCGAATTAGAATGCCTCGCGGTTGTATGGGGCATCCGACGCATGAAGGGCTACCTCGAGGGGTACCCCTTTACCGTATTGACCGATCATCAGTCACTGAAGTGGCTGCAGCGTCTGGAGGCACCCACCGGGAGACTCGCCCGGTGGCTGTTCGAACTCCAACAATACGACCTCGAAGTCAAATACCGGAAGGGCACACTCAACCGCGTAGCCGACGCCCTATCGCAGCAACCCGCGATTTGCGCCGCAACCACGCGCCGGTGCCGCTGGTATCAGCGCATCGTCCAGGAGGTCAAAGACGAACCAGACAGCCGACCCGATTACCGCATCACGGAAGGGAAACTGTTCCGACACATCCTGCACAGCCTGGATTTCAAGGAGAACGCAGCAGACGAGCAGTGGAAGGAATGCGTATCGAAGGAGCAACGACCAACAGTGATGCGTAATTATCACGACGCACCAACCGCGGGCCACCTCGGAATCGCCAAGACAATCGCTCGAATCGCCGAACACCACTATTGGCCGGGAATGTTCCGGGACATCGCCGCATATGTACGCACGTGCGAGAAATGCCAAGCGCACAAAGCGGCTCAGCAACAACCAGCCGGCAAGCTCCATGCAACCGATGTGCAACGACCCTGGGAGCAGGTCACCACCGACCTCGTCGGACCGTTACCACGCTCACGACAAGGCCACACATGGCTCTATGTGATGCAAGATCGGTTCTCAAAGTGGGTGGAATTAACACCTCTCCGCCAACCCACTGCCAAAGCAGTCACGAAAGCCATCACCGAGAGGGTAATACTCCGACACGGCCGACCAGAAACCATCCTGTCAGATAACGGCACGCAATTTACGTCAAAAGACTTCGACGAACGGCTAAAAGCCTTCAACGTGCAGCACAAGACCGCACCCGCGTATGCGCCGCACTGTAATCCGGTAGAAAGAACGAATAGAACCGTCAAAACGATGATCAGCGAATTCGTCGATAAGGACCATAGAGACTGGGACGAACACCTGCCCGCCTTCCAATTCGCGTTCAATACGGCAGTACACGATGCCACCGGTTACACACCAGCATATCTGAACCACGGGCGAGAGCTCGTGCCACCGCACCGCACCGCACCAGCAACCGGAGGGCCATCACCAGACACCATCCGAGAACGGTTGGACGACGCATACAAAATCGTCCGCATTCAATTAGCGAGAGCCTTCGCGAGAGCGCTGCGAAGTGTGCGCCGCCGCACACTACTAGGCGCGCGACTCACCGACGTGCGCCCGGCTAAAAGTCGGCGCTGATTGACCAGACTTTACTCAATAATAACTCCTTTATGAAGCGTTATAGAAAAAAATGTTACAGGACTTTTCTGTTCAGAATAACACCCTCTACCTTCCCTTAAAGGGTGTTGCGCGAATTTTCGGACACCCTGTGTAAATATACCTTGTATATAAATAATACTAACCTTTTGACCCTTATTCTTTTTAAGGAAAGTCTTCGGACAGAGAGAGGCAAGCGTTTGTCATTATATTTTTGTCCCATTATGTGGACACACTATATATTAAAAATTAAAAACACAAAAACACAGTTTTTTCACTTCAACGTGTTATAACGCGTTATAACGGTTAAGCGCGCGATAATCTCTTGTTACGCGTATGTACAAAACACACGCGACAAACTGAGACTGATATGATCGCGTTCGTCTGTTTGCATGTGTGTGTGCGTACAGCCGACTTACTGCCCGATACATACATACTTACGTACTGACTGCTATAGATATCGCGTTATGATGAAAATGAAAACTAATGCACATCTTTATAAATGTTTATCTTTATAAATGAATATTGTATAACCGAATAAAAATATTGTTTTTATATTGCTAAATTAATTTTATACATAAAAACATTATTTATATTTAACGAAAACATTATATAAAATTAATTATATGGATTATTCTGTATAATTAATAATAATTGTATTATCTTTGTATATTACACATTATATGCTATATACAAGGTGTCCCTCAAAATTTCAAAATTTAAATTTTGCAATGGAATAATTCTGGAAATATTAAATAACATAAATTTTCATCAATTTATTTTTAAGCAGTATTTTCTAAAATGTAATAGCTTTCACTTTACAACTTATGATTTAGATGATCGCCTGTGATTCGTGCGTCTAATAATTGATAACCGAGCATTTAAAGTTTCACTTACTCTATATACAATAATTAATTGATAAATTACCAAACTTTAATTCATGCGTGAGAGAGTAATATACATGTACGCACTAACATATCGCAATTTCTAATATCTTCTTTCTTTCGATCATACACTTACTCTGTTTCTCTCTGTATCTCTCTTTCTAATCGTTCGCTTACTACGTACTGCATATCGCTTAGCTTTATTCTTGTAGCATATTCGCTTACGCGTTTACTCGCGCTTCTCTCTCTCTCTCTCTCTCTCTCTCTCTCTCTCTCTCTCTCTCCTCTTGTTCATTCATTATTCTTTCATTCTCATTATTATATTTTTGTATTTGTTTAACATTTATTGTTCTATTTTATTTTTATCTCTCTACACGTAAATAAATAAATTTATTTATTTTTATTTAAAATAGCATAAATGAGATATACAATACGTTATTTTCTTTTTTTATTTCACTATATATAGTTAATACAATACATAATTACGTTTCACTTTAGTTAAATACAACACATGCACATACAAAAATACACACGCACACGCACACGCACACATACATAATACTTTTTTTATTTATAAAATATACAATATCTTATTTACGCTTTATAAAATAAAGATGAATAAATTAATTTATTATCATATAGGAAAACAACAATAGAAAGAATAAAAGTCGAATAAAAGACCGCTCTGGAGACGTGCTGGGGATGTCATCTCTCCGTGGCAATCGGCACTGCATCCATGAAGCGAGATTCCAACATCGCTCTGGAGTCGTATGTACTGTGTTAAAGTGGCGTAAGGTGTGAGGTCTGAATAGCTCAGTGGTAAGAGCAGTTGCCCGGAAAGCGAAAGACTCGGGTACGATTCCCACTCGTACCTCGCATATTTTTTCAGACCCGCAAATGTTGTTTTCTAACAATTATTTGTCGGGCTGAGGAAGTGTGTAAACGCCCTACACAGACACGACAGTGCCGCTGCCACGGAAGAGATGGATGGTTCGTGCCTCCTGCCGCCTTAAATCCCCCCCTCGCTTCCCCTTAAGGGAATCCCAAAAGGTCTGTTTTACCGATAAAAACTTTATTATACAAAATCTTTTTGTTGATTATAGATATCAAAAAATCCTTTTCCACAATTAAAGTATACATAATAACGGAGTGCGGAGTTTAACATTTCATATGAAAAGTGAAGAAAAATGATAAAATTACAGTTTAGTTATCGGCCTGTGCCGTCAACATTTACTTAATATAAAAAATTTGTAATCTGCAAGTGCCTAATCAGTAAACTCCGCACTCGGCATTTCATCAAAGAGTATAAGTGAACTTAGAGAAGCGAGTTTAGAAGCTTTATAAAAAAAATTTTGAAAAATAAAATTTTCGTACATATGTGTGTGTACGAGATGGAGGCTCAAGAGTCAAACAGAGCAGTAGATTAGTTGCGTGATGTCGCGATAGACAGAGCTGCAATCGTTCATGACAAAGACAGACATAATCGTACTATCTTCGTCTCTTTCATGTGTGTGAGAGTAATATACATGTACGCACTAACATTATTGCAGTATTTTTTTTTCTCGATCATACGCTCTGTCACGCTCTGTCTCTTTCTAATCGCTCGCTCGCTATGTACTACGTATCGCTTAGCTTCATGCTCCTCGCATATTCACTTACGCGTTCACTCGCGCTTCTCTCTCTCTCTCTCTCTCTCTCTCTTTCTCTCTCTCTCTCTCTCTGCTCGTTCATTATTGTATTCTTTTATTCCCATTATTATATTCTTTTATTTGCTCAACTTTTATTCTTTCTATTCTCGTCTCCTTACATAAAAATAAATAAATTTATTTATTTATTTTGATTTTATACAGCATAAATGAGATATACAATACAAGTTATTTTCTTTTTTTATTTCACTATAGTTAATACAATACATAATTACGTTTCACTATAGTTAAATACGACACATGCACATACAAAAATACACACGCACACGCACACATACATAATACTTTTTTTATTTATAAAATATACAATTGTAAGATCCTGAGGCAAGGCCTACCATCTAGGGGCCATACGAGTTAGGTGTATAGTGATAACTCTAATTTCCTTTATTACCAATAAGGCGAAATCCCTTAAGAGGGGAATATAGAAATAAGAGATATAAGAGAGCGAGCGAAGAGAAGAAGAGTAGAGTATAGTGGAAGGACAGTAAGAAGAGAGTGAGAATTGTGAAGGCGAGCGTGCCAGATAAAACAGGAACAAAGGCGACTAATATTTGGTTCTTGGCTTATAGGCCATTCTTTCTTTGTTACGGTAGATATTAACGGTTGCGATTTAAAGCGAGCGTGCTGAGATCGTAGTCAGAAACGAATAAGCGGAAAGGGCTCCGACCTGATATCGGAGCACCGGCCACGTGGCCATTTATACGAATCCTTTCGATTCTCAAATATAACGGTCAATTAATATTTATTTGACTCTTTCGGTTATTTTGCCCTCCTTAAAGAATTCCTAAATCAGGACCTTACAGTCCAAACTACATCAGAAGCGAGATAAAAGACCTTATAATCGCATAGTGAGTGAAACGGAGGCCGGACATTTTCTTCGCTCGCGGCGCAGAAGTGTGTGTGTCGCACTACGGAGCAAAACGCGTGGAGTAGGACAATAAAAGAATTGGAGTCGCAAAATCAGAGCCGGCGTTAATCGGTGGGTACTGGTGACCTACAAAAATCCAAATTGGAGGTACGTACGGCTATTTACGCAGTGAAGATCGAAAAAAAAACATATATTCGGCAAGGTACGTTCTAGAAGGTTCTCGAGGAATCGAAGCGTAACGGATTTCAGCAGATAATCACGTGATAGTATTGGAATTCGAGATCTGTGATACCGACCCATAAATAATCGAATGACTTTGAAATATCGACTTGATTATCGACCGCGATTTACTGTGCTTCCTTATCTCGGTTAGGGCCGTGGCACATAAAAAACTTAAGCAGTAGACTTAAGACATAAGCGAATTGACCAATCACGGTCGAACAGTAAGACAGCCATATTGAAACGTAAGCTACGCTGAAAATTCCGTATGGTTGAAATTCTTAAGTCTTAAGTCTTACTGCTTAAGTTTTTTATGTGCCCGGGCCCTTAATCGCATAGACCGGGCGCTCGCTAGACTTATCTACGGGCGGCAGTGACTTACTCCAATAATGAGTCGGGTACAATTGGAGCAATTGAATGTAGAGCGGTTGTGCGAGGTAGCTCGACAACAGAATTTGGATATTCGAGGTTCACGGGCAGCGTTACTCGACCGTTTAACGGAACATTTCGAGAAAAATGGATGGCCGGAAAATATCGTTAATGCGGGACCGAATACAGAAGATAGATATACGACGGAGGAGGAGGCCCCCCATCCTCAAGGACCGATAGGAGGAGCCTCTAATAATACGGACCGACCCTTTTCTACTGGCTCGCAATCGACTGATCATCTGAGAAATCCAGGGAGAAATCCACCAACGAGAGGCGGGTTCAACCCTTCTGTCCAGGAAATAGTACAAGCAGTATTGCAAGCGCTGGACACAAACCGAGCGCAGCAACCACAGGCAAATACCCATACACCGAGACAGATGTTGGGACAGTTACCATTTCCAAGCACAGACTCTCAAGCAAATGGCTTTCAAAATTGGAATCAAATTAAATTCGCAACAAAACTAATTCCTTCTTTCGCAGGAAAAGAAGACGAAAATGTGATAGCATGGATTGACCGAATCAATAGCATTGCTCGTGTCGTAACCCGACCAATTTCTCAATATATTAAAAGATAAAACAAGTAAAATAAAGTAGAACAAAAAAGATTAAGAAAGAGCTGATTAAAGCAAAGCATTAAAATAGTAGAAAAGAGATCAAGGAAAGATAATTAAGAAAGAATAAAAGTAATAAAAGATTATTAATAAAATAAAGTAAAGATACGTGACTAAAGAGAAGGAAGTCACGGTCAAGTTCTCGGAAGCTGAGTAAGCAGCTGACGAGACAGCTGACGAGCAGAGCACGAGACATGTTCCGGTCAGGGACACCACACTCCTCTCTAATCAACGACCTAATTAATTAAGATATATAATAAGCGCGAGATGCACCGACGCTAGCTCAGTAATATATTAACACATTAACATCGCTCGCTACTCGCTCGCTCAGATCAACAGTATCGATATACCATACGTATCGCGCCCGACTATTATAATCGCGATTAAGTGAAAGTGTACGAAAGAATCTGTGAAATATATCAATTTATACCTAACGTTCGGGAGTGTCTTATTTCGAGCGTGAATCCTAATCCTTTGGGCGTATAAATCCCTAAAGACCTCTTCCTTAGCGGCTAGAGGCACAACACTCGGGTGTAACACCTTCCCGAGGAAGTTCTGACTTTGGCAGCGGTCAACCAATTATCAGGCCGTGCGTTAAGCTGGTATAACCGACAGCCTATCGAATCAGTAGCCTCCTGGGACGAATTTAGATATCAGCTATTAGACGATCATATTTTGAACGTAAAGAAACAGTCACGATGATGCTATCCAGAGTTAATAGCCGTGTCTGGAAATCGCACGCGGAAAAATTAATAGATTACGCGGAAGACAAGCTAAAATTAATGCAATTTCTCAATCTTACAGAGAAAGAAAAAATTGAATTATTGGCTGACGGAATAAAAGATTTCACATATCGACGGTTCGCTTTAAACACATGGGCCATCAACGTTCCAGAATTTATCGAACACATGCGGAAAATTACGGAGGACAGCATGACAAGGCGACGCCCTGGAATAAACAACAGCAGCAATTCAACGTCCTCGGCGATACACGGTGAAAACGTCTGCTCTCACTGCAAGAAACCGGGACATGCGCTGAAGGACTGCCGAATAGCTACAAAAACCTGTTACAATTGCGGACAAATTGGCCATCTCAGCTCAGTCTGTCCCAAGAAGAAAACTACACAATGATCGACAGTGAACCACCTGGATGAGGCTCCAGCAACGGAGACAAAGGAATCGGAAGAGGCAAACGATCCAGAAACGGCGGCATCCAGCGGAGTCTACACGGGTGACACCCGTTTGGACACGGAACGATTGGACACCGCTCGATTGGACACGCAGTATTGGACACGGAACGATTGGACACTGCACGATTGGACACAGAATTATTGGACACCGCACGATTGGACACCGCACAATTGGACACGCACACTGCACGATTGGACACTGCACGATTGGACACCGCACGATTGGACACTGCACGATTGGACACCGCATTATTGGACACTGCACGATTGGACACCGCACGATTGGACACTGCACGATTGGACACCGCACGATTGGACACTGCACGATTGGACACCGCACGATTGGACACTGCACGATTGGATACCGCACGATTGGACACGCACACTGCACGATTGGACACTGCACGATTGGACACCGTACGATTGGACACTGCACGATTGGACACCGCATTATTGGACATTGCACGATTGGACACCGCACGATTGAACACTGCACGATTGGACACAGTGGGTTCCGCTCCCCCTTCGGGGGGGCTCCACTATCAAAAAACTAGACACATAGGTTTGCGTTGAACCTCGCTTCACGTGGAAAGTTGTAAACCTATGTAGAACCTTACTACGCATTAAAAAGTATATGCGTGGAGGCAGTATGTTCCGCCCCCCTACGGGGGGGCTCCACTTCCGGAAGATATAACCTAACCCATACCTATTTCTGATTTAAAACTAAAATTTATGCTTCTGCTTGTGCCCTCTTTATGCATAATTACCGGTGTCCAATCGTGCGGTGTCCAATCGTGCAGTGTCCAATCGTGCAGTGTGCGTGTCCAATCGTGCGGTGTCCAATCGTGCGGTGTCCAATCGTGCGGTGTCCAATCGTGCGGTGTCCAATCGTGCGGTGTCCAATCGTGCGGTGTCCAATCGTGCAGTGTGCGTGTCCAATTGTGCGGTGTCCAATCGTGCGGTGTCCAATAATTCTGTGTCCAATCGTGCAGTGTCCAATCGTTCCGTGTCCAATACTACGTGTCCAATCGAGCGGTGTCCAATCGTTCCGTGTCCAAACGGGATACGCCCGTCTACACCATCGAACGAGAACCCCCTTATATATCCGTCTTTCGTTTTAGCAATGAAAATAAATCCTTTTGCGCCCTAATCGATACAGGTAGCCCTGTAAGCTTAATAAAAAAATCGGTCTATAATAAGTATTTCTCGGAGAACAAACTTCTTCAAGTCAGAGGATACTCTAATTTCAAGGGCATAAATAATTCTAAAGTCACTATTCACGGAAGGATTCAGGATCAAATTTGCCTAGAAAAATGGAATGATCAGTGGTGGGATATTGCTTTATTAGTGGTAGACGATACGACAATAACGTTCGATATGCTACTCGGGCGAGAATTTTTTATTGACACTAAATTAGAATTAATTTATCAAAATGATAAATTTGAATTTGAGCATCCATCCGAGAATAAGTTATGGGTTGATCCGATCTTTTGTATTAACACAATAGAAGAAAAAGATCGTTATGATGTAATATATGAAAACCTAGACAAAAATTTAGCCGACAAAACTAAAAATCACTTGTTAGATATTTTTCATAAAACCGATAAACTAAAAATAGAACCTGTTAACGACGAATACTATATACGGGTACATCTTAAAGATCATACATTATTTAGATACGCTCCGCGAAGATTTTCTATTATGGAAAAAAAAGAGTTGTACGAAATTACAGACGATTTGCTAAAGCGAAAGATTATTAAACCAAGTATTTCCCCATATTGCTCGAGAGTTGTGTTAGTAGACAAACGAAATGGACAAAAACGTATGTGTATAGATTTAAGACCGCTTAACCAAAGAGTTTCTCCACAGAAATATCCCTTTCCGATCATCGAAAATCAGCTAGATCAACTGTACGGAAAAGAAATATATACAAAGCTGGATCTAAAGGACGGTTTTCATCAAATAGATATCCATCCAGAGGATACAAAATATTTCGCGTTTGCGGTCCCACACGGACAATACGAATATATCAAAATGCCGTTCGGATATTCGGAGGCGCCGGCAGAGTTCCAGAAGAGAATTTTTTATATCTTTGAGCCTATGGTACGTAGCGGTAAATTACTTCTATATATGGACGATATTTTAATTGCAACAACCACGGTAACAGAAAATTTAAATATAATGGAGGAGGTATTGCTAGTGCTAAAGAAATATGGCCTAGAATTAAATCTGGCTAAATGTCTGTTCTTGAAAAAAGAAATAGAGTATCTTGGGTATATAATCTCGGCCAACGGTATTACTCTAAATAAACGCCACATACAAACGATATTAGATTATAGCTACTCCAAAGACGCGAAACAACTACAGGGTTTTTTTGGGTTTAACTAGTTACTTTCGGAAATTCATAAAAGACTATGCCATAAAAGCTCGATCTTTACAACTGTTAACGAAAAAGGAAAATAAATTTAACTTTAATGAAGAATGCATAAATTTCTTTGAATTGTTAAAAAGGGGACTAACCTCTTCACCCGTCTTACACATTTATAACCTAACAGCCGATACGGAATTACACACAGACGCAAGTACTCAAGGATTTGGCGCAATCTTGTTGCAAAAACAAAAGTCTGGTGTTACGGCGCCTATAACATACTTCAGCAAAGCTACCAATGATGCAGAGAAAAACTATCACAGTTTCGAATTGGAAACTTTGGCTATAGTAAAAGCCATCGAACGTTTTCATGTTTATTTACAAGGAATTTCGTTTAAAGTAATTACAGATTGCAACTCTTTAGCATTAGCAATAAAAAAGATTAACATTAACCCTCGAATTGCTCGCTGGACTCTGGCTCTCCAAAATTATAAATTTGAAGTAATACATCGCCCGGCCGAAAAAATGTCACACGTAGATTACCTAAGTCGGAATATAAATACAATTAATGCGATCACTGTAGAAGACGAACTTATGTTTAAGCAACTAAGCGATCCGAAACTTAAACAAATTGCAGAAAACGTAGAATTAAAAGGTAGTAAATATTTTAATTTAATAGATGGTCTTCTATTCAAAAAATATCACGATAGAGATTTATTTGTTATACCGGAGAATATGGTAAATACTATAATACGTTTCAATCACGATGACATTGGTCATGCGGGATTAGACAAAACAATACACGCAATACTAACCCACTATTGGTTTTCATGTCTAAAGATAAAAGTACGACAATATATTGATAACTGCATCAAATGTTTAACATATTCTCTGGCGGCAGGAAAACCGGAAGGAGAAATGGAAATTGTTGAAAAAGAGACGGTACCCTTCCAAACACTACATATGGATCATTTTGGACCATTAGAAGAAACAAAAGATAAATTTAAATATGTACTACTTGTTGTCGATGTATTTGTATGGCTCTTTGCGACAAAATCCACTGGAACGGATGAAGTTATCGAGCATCTAACGTTTTTATTTAATCTATTCGGCCGCCCTAAAAGAATCATTAGCGATCGAGGCACAGCCTTTTCATCTAACAATTTCTCTAAATTTGTAAAAAACAACAATATAAAACATGTTATGACCGCGGTAGCGTCACCCTGGGCCAATGGCCAAGTAGAAAAAGTGAATCGTTTCTTAAAATCTACATTAGCAAAAGTATCGGAAGACCCATCTGAATGGAAAAATAATTTAGGGATCGTGCAATACGTCATTAATAATACTCTTCACAAATCAATCGGAGCAACTCCGAGTAAAGTCCTATTAGGCTATGAACAACACTATAAAGAGGATAATAAGCTGCGGGTATTAATCGATAAATTGCGTAAATTCCACCAAAACTTTGAAAACGAGAGAATGGAAGCCCGAGGGTCAGCTCAAATTGTAAACGCGGAATACAAGAATACAACAAAATTCAATATGACAAACGGCACAAAAAGAATACGAAATACAATGTGGCAGACTTAGTACTCATTAAAATATTACAGCATAAACCAGGAATCAATATAAAATTAGCGCCAAAATTTAAAGGACCCTACCAAGTAAAGGCAATATTAAAAAAGAACCGTTTTGTGATTACAAAGGTACCAGGGTATAATATTACGCAAAAACCATTAAACACAATTCTGTCTGCAGATAAATTAAAACCATGGATCAGAATAGGAGAGCCTACAGATCCAAACAAACTTGATGATAATAGCGAGGATACATCTAGCGACAATTAAAGTAACGTAGTCTATAAGAAGAAAAAGAAATATATATATATAATAAGTTAGATAATTAGTACATAGTAATAAGCATTCAGGTATATTATCAGCTTTATAAAAATAAGATATGCGAACAGAAATAACATAAGCGAATAAAAAATAAGATATGTGAATGCGCCAAATATTTAGAGCTAAGGTATAAGTATAAGTAGAAGTAGGAAATCCGGTTCGAGGACGAACAATGTGTCAGGCTGGCCGAACTGTAAGATCCTGAGGCAAGGCCTACCATCTAAGGGCCATACGAGTTAGGTGTATAGTGATAACTCTAATTTCCTTTATTACCGATAAGGCGAAATCCCTTAAGAGGGGAATACAGAAAGGAGAGATATAAGAGAGCGAGCGAAGAGAAGAAGAGTAGAGTATAGTGGAAGGACAGTCAGAAGAGAGTGAGAATTGTGAAGGCGGGCGTGCCAGATAGAACAGGAACAAAGGCGACTAATATTTAGTTCTTGGCTTACAGGCCATTCTTTCTTTGTTACGGTAGATATTAACGGTTGCGATTTAAAGCGAGCGTGCTGAGATCGTAGTCAGAAACGAATAAGCGGAAAGGGCTCCGACCTGATATCGGAGCACCGGCCACGTGGCCATTTATACGAATCCTTTCGATTCTCAAATATAACGGTCAATTAATATTTATTTGACTCTTTCGGTTATTTTGCCCTCCTTAAAAAATTCCTAAATCAGGACCTTACACAATATCTTATTTATGCTTTATAAAATAAAGATGAATAAATTAATTTATTATCATATAGGAAAACAAGAATAGAAAGAATAAAAATCGAACAAATAAAAGATTATAATAATGGGAATGAAAAAATACAATAAAGAACAAGCAGAGAAAGAAAGAGAGAGAGAGAGAGAGAGAGAGAGAGAGAGAGAGAGAGAGAGAGAGAGAGAGAGAGAGAGGAGAGAGAGGGAGAGGGAGAGGGAGAGGGAGAGGGAGAGGGAGAGGGAGAGGGAGAGGGAGAGGGAGAGGGGGATGGAGAGGGGGAGGGGTGGGGAGGGGAGGGGGGAGGGGGAGGGAGAGGGAGAGGGGGAGGGAGAGGGGAGGGGGAGGGAGAGGGGGAGGGGGAGGGGGAGAGGGGGAGAGAGAGAGAGAGAGAGAGAGAGAGAGAGAGAGAGAGAGAGAGAGAGAGAGAGAGAGAGAGAGAGAGAGAGAGAGAGAGAGAGAGAGAGAGAGAGAGAGAGAGAGGAAGAAGCGCGAATAAACGCGTAAGCGAATATGCTAGAAGAATAAAGCTAAGCGATATGCAGTACGTAGTAAGCGAACGATTAGAAAGAGAGATACAGAGAGAAACAGAGTAAGTGTATGATCGAAAGAAAGAAGATATTACAAATTGTGATATGTTAGTGCATACATGTATATTACTCTCTCACGCATGAATTACAGTTTGGTAATTTATCAATTAATTATTGTATATAAAGCAGTAAAAATAGATCGTGATTTTGTCTCATTTCAATATATGAAACACAATGCAAAAGATTGCGTTTCCTATTATGCACGATAATACTAAAAATGTCGGTATTATCGACAGTTTTAGTTACGTTTACATGAGGGCGCTAACCCGTCGGAGTTCGCTCGTCGGTTTTGGATTCTCTTAAAGACAGCCTTACAAAAATCGCGTTCAAAATCCATTGTACGCTATCGCTCTCTCAGGAAATATAACGGTCAAAATAAGAAGTAATAGTATAATTGATAATAACAGAAAAATGCAGTTACTCGAGAAAGAAAATTATTATATCGGTATATATTATATATATGTGTGTATAAAACTGTGAAATGTTAAAATAATAAATTAATATCAACATAAATGAATGAAGAAATATATATACAAATAATAATATATAAATATATGATAAATAATAATATAAAAGTAAAAATACAAATATAAATATTAGTATATGTATATGTGTAGTATAATATAAATAAAAATATATAAATATAATTTAATATAAATAATAATTAATTATATAAAAATATTCGTAAATCATATCAAATACGATATGATAAATTAATTATATATGTTAAAAAATTATTTTATTTAATTTTAATATAATTTTTTATTTAATTTTAATCTATTTTATTATATTTTTATTTAATTTTAATGTACATATTTTTAATTTTAGGGTTTAAATTTATATTAATAATGGTTATTTAAAGGGGAACATTTTTGAGATAATTATATAAAATTGATATAAATATTATATTTCGTAAATAAAAGAGAATTATCAGCAGAGTTGGGAACGTTACTTTATAAAGGTAACTCGTTACCGTTACCGTTATTTTTTCTGAAAAGTAACTCGTTACCGTTACTCGTTACCGATTTTAAAAAGTAACTCGTTACCGTTACCGTTACTCAAAAACTAACGAATCGTTACTATTTCCGTTACTTTGTTTATAATATATTAATTCGATACTATATAATATATTAATATTAAATTAGTATATTATAATTAATACTAATATAATACATGAATTCTTAATATTAATATAGAAATACCAAGTTTACATTTTTATACTTCTTTATTAATTTATAATATATATAAACCATAAACTATATAATAATATAAATTGTTAATTAATAATATAAATTCTTAATCTCTTAAAGTAAATCACAATCTTTCCTTTATAAAATAAATTTTATCAAAATATTTTATTTATTTTTAAGAGAAGTTGATGCTCCACGGTATCATCATTTAGATGACATCTTTGCGTTTAATATAAGAAGATGATTGATTGGCAGCGCATCAAAATACGTAAGAATACTGAGTTTCAAAAAAATCGGGGGTGAGTACTTTTCGGAACTACACCTGGAAATAATAAGGCGATTATTCCTCCAAATTTATTAGAAATAGAGTGAAGAATAACAAATGCAAATAGAAAATATCATTAAGTTTGAATATAAATTGTAAATATAATATACAATACAATATAATATACAATATAATAAATTCTATATATAATATTATAGTATTTGCTGGTGTAAAATTATCAGTCTCCAAAAGTATAAGGGTATTCAAAATTAATGATACGAAAAATGAAAATAAAAAGTCTAAATTTTAGAATGTCTTTAATAGTAAAATAAATATAGAAAGGAATTTTATTTTAATTTGTGTTTGTTCTAGTAGTTTTGATAATCCTGATTGATGAAAAAAATAAATGTAATATTAATGCAATAATAAATAGAAAAATAAAATAAATTAAATATTAAAATCGATTTAATGTTGCATTATTAATTGAAAATCCTTCTCAAATTCATTAAAGTGTTAGATTATTAATATATAGGATTATTGATATTAAATTGAAGCAAAGGCGCAGTCAAATAATCGAATCGTAGATTCATGTAAGTAGCATAACAAAAGGTTTCATGATACACATCGATCGTTTAATAAATTAATCTATAATTTAAAATATTTCTATAATTAAATATTCTGCGTATGTACAGTACGTAAAATATTTCGGCAAGAAATTAATAATAACATGATGCTTGTTTTTTGCGACATACTTATAGCGCGCTAATGTTACGTGCCTCGGTTCTGGTATCATTCGCGACAATAAAGTATTGTAGCTCGAAACGCTTCGTATTTTGTCGAATTCTTTTTCTAGAAGCGATGGCGACAAGTATTAAAACATGATTCACTATGATTATTATAATTAATAATTAATTAACTTTTAATAAATAACACAAAACTATATCACGATGATAAATTTGTATTGAAGCGCGTATTCCATGCGATTATTTATTATTGTAAACAAACATTAAAACGACAGGGAAAAAAGATATAAATCATTGTTTCGTTGCGATCCTCGATTATCGATTTTTACGATAATAATTATTTATCTTTATTGTTATACTTAGAGTCAATATATATTTTGTCCGATGCTTTAAATTTTCCTAAAAAATGCAAGCATATGTTAATTATTAATTAAACAATTGTTACATCACAACTTTTCATTACTTTAATCTTTCGATTTTACAGTTTGTATTATTGTGCATATGTATATTATATGTACAGGGTGAGGCATCTAAGACAGGCCACCCGAATAACTCCCACAGTTTTGGAGATAGGAGAAAATGTTTGAAATAAAAGTTGTATGATATCGAGGGGGAAATCTTGTGGAAGAGAACATTTTTTTTTAGGTGGAGGCGCTTAGGAGATTTGAAGGTCATCTTCATTTTTTTAAATGGAACCACCCTAATTTTTTTATACAAATCGATTCCTCGCAATATTTGGCACAAATAATTATAAGGGTAAGATGGCCAAAAAGTGAATACAGAATAATGAGACAAATAAATTAGTGTAAAAGAAAACAAATAATTGTTTAAAAAAATACATTATAAATAATTACATACTTTTTTTTGAAAACAATTATTTTTTTTATATCAATTGATTTATCTCATTATTCTGTACATAAAAGTATTACGGTAAGATTATCGAAAACTAAATATTTTACGAGATATTTTATTTTTTATATCAAAATATGTCAGATTAAGATATAAAATAATTCGAAAAATACTTAATGAAAAATACTTTATTATAGTGTTTTGAAAAGATCTCGACAAAGGCTACAAGAATATGTAATAAAAAATAGGAGTTTTCATTTAAAAAATTCAAGGTGATCTTGTCCTGACCTTGGCGACGCCATCCAAACCCAAACTGATAAGATCAGTAAATGGATCTTTTTAAATCCCACAACTTTTATTCGAAATAATTTCCTATAAAACTTATATTTCCCGAAATTTTTCAGGGTTTCCATACTTTCCTCATTCTGTATATCAAAAATAATAATAACTTTACTGTAGCGAATGGCGCATGATATTGATCTCGCGTAAATGTCATTAAATCGTATTTTTTGTGTTTCTCTCTTGTGATATAACAAAGTACGTATTCCTGTGTGATCGTTTCCCGATCGGGAGTGCCGTACAAAGTATTCCGTGATCATCACGTATTCGACCAATCGTAATTAATAGTGTTTTTGCGAATGAGTGTAAGTGCCACGAAGAAATAGCAAAGAATGAATAAGAGAGAAAAAAAGATTCCAGAAAAGCATCAGGTGATAAACGAAGCAACGATATGCAGCAAGTTATTTATATATTCGTATAAGTATTATTTACATTATTCTCTAAATACACACTTTACTCGTTCTTTTTTAATTTCCTTGATATAATCATACAAATAATTTCCATATCTTTTAAAATATTGGTTTTAGCGCTTTGAGTGTGAAAAGTTTTTTTTTATGACTCGTGAAATTCCACACTCAGAACTCTAATAAAAAAACTGGAAATGTATTTAATTATAAATAATTGTCGTTTTTAGACGTCTTTTAGAGACATGTATTGTTTGAGGAAGCATTCGCTATGCATTGCTGCATTTGTAATAGATTTCGAGATAAAACATGATTAGTATGATTTACACAAATAAACAGGACTGTTTATTAATAAAGTCATTTTATTCTTCTTTTTTGTTTCTACTATATTCGTGATATATTAAATGTCTCGCTTAACTCTATTCTACTTGATATGATCGAGAATATAAAAAAAAAGTATTATTGACATTTATAAGAAAATTAAGAACGTACTAAATTGCAGACTGTTGAAATAGATCATGTTTTCATACAATACACGGTCTTTCTTTTCTTTTATTACACTCGTTAACTCGCGCTTTTTTTTTTTATTTGGCTAAAATAATAGCCTGGGGAGGACCCATCCGGTCAACTGATACATACATATAGTACAAGGTTCATGGCTGAAAACAGCTCAGTTATTTGTATTATAATACATGGATTGGTAGGAATGTTCTTTTGGGCGTACGCGACATACACTACAACTACAATATCGGGCGCACCCGAGTAGGGAATCGGGACACAGCCCTGAGTAATTACGTATTTTGTAATTTATATATTTAAGTAACTAAACTAAACTCAACTTAAAATTAAAATTAAAATTAAAAAATACTAATAATTGTTTAGAGAAATCACAAATTTAAACTGAAACTGAAAAAGAACATAATAGTAATAGTAATAATACTTACAAGGGGAACACCAGACATTGTCCTTTCCGATTTCGCCGAGCTTGCAGTATATTATAGTTGTACCCTCCCACTAATCCATGGTAAAGTAATACGATCCAACTCTCAAGCATTCGCGAAAAAAACGCGTTTAAAAATTTGCGTGGTGTTTATGTACCGAACTGTAAGTACAGATTGGCAGCTAAGCGGCGTGGCTTGGTGGTTAAAGCGCGCGGCTACTACTCTGCGTATTGCTGGTTCGACTTTTACTTTTTGAAACTTTTTTTTTCTTAATTTGCATTAAAGCGAATTATTGTGTTATTTATTTTTATTATTTTGAGGGATGAATTATTATTATTAATTGTTTTAATTATAAAATTTATTATATTTAAAAATTATTTAATTCGTTCATTTGATATGCGATAAAAGTTATAATAATAAATATAAATAATATAATAATATATGTATGTATAATAATATATATATATTAATAATAATAATAATAATATATATATATATATATATATATATATATATATATATATATATAATAATATATGTTTTATTCAATGCGCTCGCTGTAAAAAAGTGTAACGCGGTCACCTCGCTCGACGCTCGGATCGGCTCGTCGGTGTCCGGGTTCGAGAGGAGGGGAGACTCAAGTTTACGAGACACAGTGTAGTTAGAAAGAGATCGTTTATTCAGATAGAGAAAGATAGATACAGCGTGCCGGGTCTGGCGATAGCGTGCGGTGAAGGCAGTCGCTGGTAGCAGGATCGGCGTGACGCGCAGGCGCAAAGCGATGGTAGCAAAACGGTGCGAAGCGCAAGACAAGTGCGGCGTGCAATGGTACCCGGTTTTATTTACATGCGCGGACGGCGCGATTAGAGCTAGAGACTTATGACTAACAGGCCTTACACCTAATGGACTTAGTACTAGACAGGGCTTACTACTAGCAGGTCTTATAACTAGCGGACTTATTCCTAGACAGGTCTTAATACTAGCCGGTCTTATACTTAGAACATATATAAATGGAAGGAGAATGCCTTTGTTTCCCGATAGAAAAACATGTCGGAAGGAAGTAAGAAAGAAAATCATAGTTGCCTCTCTCTTGTGAGTTACTTTGCTCAAAAGTGCGCATGCGCGGCCATGTGTGTGTAGTACACACACATGGCCGCGCATGCGCACTTTTGAGCAAAGTAACTCACAAGAGAGAGGCAACTATGATTTTCTTTCTTACTTCCTTCGACACTTTTCAGCCTGCTATTCCCCTTCCATTTATATATGTTCTAAGGTCTTATACTAGCGGACTTATTCCTAGACAGGTCTTATTCCTAGCATGCGGTTACGACTAGCGGACTTAGGACTAACAGGCCTTATAACTAGCAGGTCTTATAACTACGAGACTTAGAATTAGCGAACTTATCTCTATCATGCGATTATATTTACAACGCGGTCTGAACATGCACTTATTATCTAAGGTTAGATCAGGCGGCTAGGTATTGCTGGCAGGCTCGAGTGTCACGTCGAGCGCTGCCTAAGCAACGGAAGTCGGTTCAACCCGACGGGGCCGAGTACAACCTCGGCCCGAGGTAGACAGGAGTCGGTTCAACCCGACGGGGCTGAGTTCAACCTCAGCCCGTGGAGCGGTCGAGACAGGAGTCGGTTCAACCCGACGGGGCCAAGTACAACCTTGGCCCGAGGTATAGAATGCCGGTTCAACCCGGCAGGGCTGAGTACAACCTTAGCCCCAAGAGGTAGTCGGTAGGTAGTGAGATCGGTATCGGGAGCTGGTCGGGATAGGATCTGGTCCCGATGTCTCGGCCGGCCGGGCTTATATACCCGGCCGGCGATCCCCACTGTGCGCCGTCGGTCTGGCGGTGGGAGTCGGTACCGCGTGGGGACCCCGCGAGAGCGAGACAGGGCGTGTCAGCGAGCGAGAGCGCATGCTAAGCGAGATAGCGCGTGTCGGTGAGCGAGAGCGTAAATCGAGCGGGCGTGCGCATGCGTTAGGCAATATGGCGGTAGCGGGATAGGTATAGCTGGGTGAATAAGCAAGCCGTGTATATACATATCTATATTTGCTGGATTCTACATAGTAGGCCCTTAGTAACGGCCCTGCCGTTACATCAGTATTATGTTTTGAATGTTTTTATGATAAATATCATCCTAAAACATGTAACGAATCAGACAATAAATCTGATTCCGAAAACGAATGATTTGATTATTAAATAAAATAAAAATATTATCAATTTTAAAAAAACTCAAATTTTCTTATTAACTATTTTCATATATTTTCCTTTTGGTATTATAAAATGCTTTATTGCGTAGCAAAATTTAAGATTAAATAAATTATTAAAATCAAGAATCCGAGTAAACTGGCAAAAGAGCCACGCGCAGTTTTTAGGGCGCAAAGATATATAATTTAAACCAAGAAATAAATTAAAAAATTAGAGAATTTCTTTAATTACATGATTCGCGAAAGGCGGACGTTTCGGCCCTTTTTTTGGCCATCATCAGCGCAAATAATACTAACATCAACAATATAAACGGTATACAAAAAGAGTCTTAAACAATTAAAGCGCAAAGTTACATGATAACCAACGGTAGAAGGCGTAATCTCTCATGTCGCTCCAAAAGACAAAAACCATTATCCATGTAGTCCATGTTATTTCGGGGCAGAAACCTCGATTCTTTAAGCATGAATCCACGAACATGGTGATACGTTTATAATTGTGTCTGTAATATGAGCGGAATGGTTTGTGTCAAAAAACGAAAAGAGAGAGAGGGTCCGTGTCGGAAATTACAGTAGTAAGACTTACATAAAAGAGACGCAACGCACAAGTCGACAGTACAAATCTTTCAGCAACGCAAATCTTAACCAAACTCATTAACTATCCACAGAGTAATGAGAAGTATTGTTCGGCGAAAAAGGTGAGATGATAAAAACAAATGTTACCAGTAGCGGTAAACAACGATACAAAAAATTAAAGATTGTCAAAACAGTGAAATGAAAAACAATATCAGCATTGTCTGTAGTATAAAATCAAAGTAATAAATAAATAAATATATATGAAACAGTCCAGACAAACTATCCAAAAAATAAAATAAAAACAAGTTTTTGTCGTTGTAAAAAAGATGTTTGTCAAATGAATTATATTAAATAGATAAATAAATAAATAACATTTAACAGGTTGTCAAGTAAAGTAAAATAATTATAAATTAAACATAAAAATTACAATGAAATATAAGATAATTAAAAACAACGACTATAACCGCTGTCAAGTATGGTAAAACACGATAAATGCAAATAAATTGTAGAGTGTGAAAAGGAGAACGACAGAAAATTAAATTTTTGAGAGTTTGTCTAAAACTGTTAAATATGCCTCTGGGAGACATTCGGTGCCTGTTTGTAGATTTAAACTATCTTTTTGTCGCTTAATGTGTAGTACTTCGGAAATCAATCGCTTATGTAAATGTGGTTCATTATCAAGTATTTCTATTTTGTCCCACTTAAAGTCATGATTAAGAGTAATTCTGTGATCGGTTATAACAGAGTGATTTGTCGTATTTCTACGAATATGATTTTTGTGTTCCGCTATCCTCGTGTGTAATTGTCTCTTACAATTAGTCTGTCCCACATATGACGCATCGCAGTTATCACAATTAATTTTGTAAACAACATTGCTGCGGGCCGATTGTGGGCAGGAGTCTTTGTGCACCTTAATAAACTTGTTCATTTTGTTAAGACTACGATATTAGAGTTTCACATTTAGGTCTTTAGTTATGTTTTTAAATTGTTAGGATATTGAAGGAACGTAAGGTATAGTAAAGTAAGAAACTCTCTCGGAATCTTCTGTATGTTTATCGCTGTCAAAATTAGAATTGTTATGAACAAGAGTTTTCAGGCGTTCACGAACGACATCGAAAATGAACCTGAGAGGATAGCCATTATCCATCAAAATCCTAATGACTAATTCAAAATTTTTCCGATGAAACAACGGGTGAGACAACCGAAACACTCTGTCGGTTAAACCGATCACAGTACCCCTCTTCTGACACAGAGGGTGATTCGACAAGAAATGTAAATATCTCCCTGAAAAGGTAGGCTTGTGATACCAGTCAAATGTCAGGTGGTTATCATTCAGGATCATGGTAATGTCCAAGAAATTAAGTCGATTTTCCTCTCCAATCTCAATTGTGAATTGTAGACGTGGGTGGAATGTATTGAAAGGTCTAGAGTGTGGTTGAGGAGGGAAGAGGGAGCCGCCATTGCAATGTCATCAACATATCTGACAAAAAATGGGGGGGTATAATTCAGAGAACCAAGAGCTTTAGATTCCAGATCCTGAAGGACTATGTCCGCGATAATGGGGGACAATGGGGAACCCATAGGAGTACCGAAAGTTTGTTTGTAAATTACTCCATTGAAAGTAAAAAAAGTAGAATCTAATATCAGTCTAACCGCAGTAATGAATTCATAATGTGATATGTTGCAATTATTAGAGATGTAATTCCATCGAGAAGAGATGCTATCAATCGTTATATCAGTAGGAATGTTTGTGAATAAGGAAACGGCGTCTAAAGAAATGAGAAGAAAATCATTTATTTCTTGGTTTAAATTATATATCTTTGCGCCCTAAAAACTGCGCGTGGCTCTTTTGCCAGTTTACTCGGATTCTTGATTTTAATCGTTTAAGAGCCTTACTTTTATATCTTTTTAAATAAATTATATTTATTATTATAACTTTTATCGCATAGCAAATGAATGAATTAAATAATTTTCAAATATAATAAATTTTATAATTAAAACAATTAATAATAATAATTCGTCCTTTAAAATAATAAAAATAAATAACACAATAATTCGCTTCAATGCAAATTAAAAAAAAAAGTTTCAGGAAGTAAGAGTCGAATCAGAGTAGTAGCCGCTCGCCTTAACCACCAAGCCACACCGCTTAGCTACCAATCTATACTTACAGTTTGGTACATAAACACCATGCAAATTTTTAATCGTGTTTTTTTTCGCAATCGCTTGGGTCGTATTATTTTATCATGGATTAGTGAGAGGGTACAACTATAATATACCGCAAGCTCGGCGAAATCGGAGAGGACAATGTCTGGTGTTCCCTTTGTTAGTATTGCACCAATAATATATGTTCGAGAGCGAGACGAAATTGGAAAAGTGTGCGAGGATCTTTTGGTTCGCGGAAAATAAATCTCGCGAGTACAACTCACGTTTTTTAATTATAACAAAATAATTAACACAATCACAAATTATACAAAAGTTCCAAATAAAAGCTCGGTCGGTTATAGGCGGTTCACAAAAAGAATAGCGGTTGTCGTAAGCGGTTTCACAAAGAGAATAGCGGTTGTCGTAAGCGGTTAACAAAGCGTGTCGAAATGCGGTGTAACTAAATATGTGGTAACTAAACGCGTAATCGAGTGTCAGGCGCTCCTCACGAGCGGGCTCTTTTATAGCGGTTCTTTAATCTCTCGCTGCCAATAAGTTTGAACCTCCGAGTTCGGTTCGAAGATTCAACGCGGCGCCAAACTTTATTGGCCGCCCCTTGAAATATCGGCGCGAGATGAGATTCGGAGCGAGTGATAGGCCGGTGGTCCGTACGTCACGGGCTACGTCACGGCCTCGCGCGTGCCGGCAGCCGTTTATCGCGCGGCTAACCGACAAAGTTGTTTGCGTGTTTTCGTGTTGAACTTGTTTGTCACATAGGCTTCAAAAGTCAAAAAACACCAAAAAACCTTAAATAATAATAGCGATAAAAATATTGTTTTTCGACTTTGATCGCGATGGAATAATAATGCGAAGCCCATGTGACAAAGAAGAAATTAATTTAAATGTAATTTAATGCAATCTCAAACAATATAAGATCGACTTATTGTTAGTTGAAAATAACATAAATTGATTTAAATGCCAATATATAAATTAAAATAATCTATAAAGGATATCGAATATCTATAACTAGAATTACATCTAAATACTTAATTTATAAGTAAAAATAATTTTTTGTAATGAATACTACATAAATATTTGATTCGTAATATAACTACACGCAAAAATAAATACAGAAAAACATATTAAAACATACTTAAAAGGGGAAAACCATATGTCTCAAATATATAGCACAAGTTTTTTTCTTTTTTTAATTATCAAATTTTTTTCTCATTATTCATAAAAAATGATTCCAACGAACTAAACATATCATTGTTTAAGTCCGATAAAATGGATTCAATTGACAAAGGCAGTGTATTAAAGATCCTGCACACCTCCCCCAGCAGTGAGGTCCTTTCTCGATCACATAACGGACATTCCCAAAAAACATGGTTGACAGTTTCCAGCTGGTTGCATGATACACAAAGCGGGGAGTCTACAATACGGAATCTGTATAAGCTCTCGTTAAGGGACCTATGTGAACTTCTCAATCTACATACACTACCGCTCAAAAGTATTTGCCCATCTAAAACAATCGTTCTATAAGTGTTAGAAACAATAAAAACAATGTAGTAATCATGTGAAAAGTATTAATTTATGTTTACGTATCTAATTACCAAAAAATTGTATGCACAATAATGCTTAAAACTAAATTTTTCCTTCATCTATGTGTTCGCCTTTGTTTTTGATTATAACGTTACAAAGCGAAAATGAAAAGCGGAATGTTAACATATAACTGAAGAATATTACGAATGCTTATTATGACATGGCACAGACCGAATAAACAATGGAAATTCGGGCGAATTTTGTCTCTAGGCGAATTCCAAGAAATAAGCTGCTGATGTTTTCTATTTATATATTAGTGATAATCAAAATATTATTTCAAAATACTGCCTTATATAACAACGATACATGTGTACATAAAAAAATATAGGTAAAGTGCCAGCTAAGGCTTTCATATAAAAATTATCCACGAAATCGATGGTGGGCAAATACTTTTGAGCGGTTGTGTATGCTCACGACTGTTTTCCTACAAAGTAACATTTTATGAAACCAGCTGCGCCTGGAAAAGGTAAATATGCCGATGAAGGAAGGCAGTCCCCATGATCTTGACCTTGACATATGTTGTCAAGGTCATGACCCTGAACAACATTCAAAAGGTCATAGCCGTCGCTCGTAGTTTATTAAAAAGTTATTAATGAAGAAACTTTAATGAATAGAACATAATGTTACGACATCATGTACGTTTTAGAAGGGTTAAGGTTAGATATAGAGTGACTTTGGTTTCGTTTTGGAAAGTACATGCATGGACGCAGGTTCCGCCCTCCTACGGGGGGGCTCCACTTCCGGAAGATATAACCTAACCCAAACCTATTTCTGATTTAAAACTAAAATTTATGCTATGTACATAGTGTCAGATAATTACGTTCAAATCGTTAAACTTATTTTGTTAATAACTTTTTAATAAAAAACGAGCGACGTCTAAAACCTTTTGAATGTTGTTCAGGGTCATGACCTTGACAATATATGTCAAGGTCAAGGTCATCGAGACTGCCTCCCTTCATCGGCATATTTACCCTAGAAAATGAAAAGTAATTCTTAAAATAGAAAGATCCACGGTCAGAACCAGAAGTCTTACACCAATCAAAGAAATTTTCAAACATTTGATCCTTCCACAAAAGTCCGAAATCCCGAGTGGGAATGCCGACTTGGATATCAATACCTAATCTGACTGCTACTTTAGGTTGCGATCAGCTAACTCATTATCTCGAATTCCTTTATGAGCGGGGATCCAAGCCAATTTTATGTCAAATCCCGAGTTTTTGAGAGAGAGGAGGTCCTCTCTAATTTTAGATATAAGATGAGATTTCTTGCCAAAGATATCAAAATGTGATAATTCAGAAAAGACTGATTTTGAATCAGAAAATATTATGACGGATTTGATTCCCCTTTCACGGATAATCCCAATGGCCTCTAACAAGGCCATTGCTTCAACCGTAAAAATAGGGATAAAGTTCGGAACTCTAAAAAGTTTTGATACAGATTCGTCAAGATTGGTAATAGCCAATCCAGTGAAATTGGCCTCCTTTTGTTTCGAGACATCCGTAAATAAACAGAAGGAATTCTCAAGTTCAACGGCAAATTTATCTCTAAACACTAAATCAGGCTGACAAACGGTGAAAAGGTAATGTCCAGATTCTAAGTCAACAAGAGATCGACTCGAAGCTCTTGGAGAAACTCAATGGTCTTGAATCCTTTTCCAAAAGATGAGAGTAATTTTTCACAATTCTGAAATTAATAACAAAGGAATATCCAAAAATCTGTTGATTATAGTGGGGTTATCTTCAATGTCTATAATCGATTCTAAAATTGAACCCATTGGGTGATTAGAATTAGCACAAGTTTTAGTTAAAAAATTTTTGCAGATATAATCTAGTCGAATAGCCAAAGGAGGCTCTTTGGCTTTTGCCAATATTGCATTTGTGGGAGTTGAATTTGTCAATCCCAAAGCGAGTCTAAACGCTTGATATTGAATTCGATTTAATTTCAGAGAGGAACTTTTAGATAGTTTATGAAGTAAAAAAAACCCATATTCAATCATAGAACGAATTAGAACGATATATAGGTTAATTATACCTAATTGAACTCATTGAACAACTCTATGAAGATAGCACTACTGTTGTGAAAATAGACAATACACTAACAAAAAAAATGCAAAATCAACAAAGGAGTGCGTCAAGGATGTGTACTCTCTTCTTTATTATACAATACAATATCTATAGTGAATACATAATGCGCACAGTCCTGAACAACTGGAATGGTGGTATAAAGATTGGTGGCCGGAGGATGTCGAACCTTCGCTATGCTGATGACACTCTCTTAATTACTAACAGCCCCGAAGAACTACTGACTTTGCTATACAGACTTGAAAATATCAGCCACGAGTATTGTCTCCAAATTAAGAGGATGCCGGAGCGACGGGCGAACTCCGACGGGTGAACGCCCTCATCTAAATGTAACTAAAAGTGTCGGTATATTACCAACGCTTTATAGTTATATTACCGATATCATTATGTAGAGTAATTGTCAAGGATATGTGCATACTTTGGAAAGAGCAATAAAATACAAGCTTTTCGCTTTGTGTTAAATATGTAGAGACAGAAAATATGTTGGATTTCTACTCTATTTCTGTTCTATCGTTTCGTAGAAGCAACGACTTTACATAGATATCTGTTTATGTCGCATACATATTTTGAAAACAAAAATTTATAATATTGCTCATATTATCTCTTTTGATTTTATCATAATGTATATATATACATCATATATATATATATATATATATATATATATATATATATATATACACAGGGTGAGGCATTTATAGTGACGCGGGCGTATGTCTCGGAAACGAAGCGAGATATTAAAAAATGTTTCAGACAAAAGTTGTAGGGTTCCAAGGGGGACATAACACCGTGACCTTGGATTATTCTCGGAATGCCATTTTGAAGGTCATTTCGATGTCTACTTGATTTTTTTAAATGGGAGGGTGTACTTTTTCTTCCGGAAATGAAAAGAGCGTTCAATTTTGAGTCTAAAAGTACTAGTAAACTTATGACCTAAAATTGATAGTTGATGAGATCAAGCGACGCGGTAGCGTCGCGACGCCAAGTATATAAAAAAAAAACATTTCGGCTTGTCAACGGTTTGCCTATGTTGCCTATGTACAGGGGCCGCGACGCTACCAAGTAGCTTATCCGGAGTTTTACGTGTAATAAACATTTGATTCAAAATAGAACTAAAGGAACTCAGGAACTAAAGCCATAATAAAAAATCTAACGGCACTTTTATCATATAATGTGGATACAAGCTTTCGATTGCGACCAGTTCGAATAAGATTGGTGCAGTCAATCTTGAGAACTGATGATCGTATCGAGCGAAATACTAGAATTGTGACATTTATTTTTTCCAACTTTCAGACTCTCACGTACGTATGCTCGCATGCACACACGCAAAGCGATTTTATCCCTCAAGGCGCGTTCATATCGCTCATGTACGATTATTCTTTCGTGTATTACTTTTTTATAAAATTATAATTTTAAAAATTTATAATAAATAAGAGAAAGAGAGAGAGAGAGAGCGGGGAGAGAGAGAGAGCGGGAGAGAGAGAGAGAGAGAGAGAGAGAGAAGAGAGAGAGAGAGGAGAGAGAGAGAGAGAGAGAGAGAGAGAGAGAGAGAGAGAGAGAGAGAGAGAGAGAGAGCGGAGAGAGAGAGAGCGAAAGAAGGGGAGAGAGAGAAAGCGGGGGAGATAGAGAGCGGGAGAGAGAGAAAGAAGAGAGCGCGGGCGAGAGAGAGAGAAAGCAGGAAAGACAGGGAGAGCGGGAGAGAGAGAGAGAGAAAGCGGGAGAGAATGGGAGAGAGAGAGAGAGAGAAAGCGGGAGACAGAGAGAGAGCGGGAGAGAGGGATAGAGAGAGAAAGCGAATATATGTATATGTACACCCCATTATACCACATGGCGCTATTATATTGTGTATGGAATGTCTCACTTTGTTATCATTCATACAGTGACAGCGAGTAGACAACAGCTCCATGTGTCGTTATACACGATCGCGAAAATTATTAAAAGATATCTGAAACTTGATCTCTATGATAATTAATAATTAACGATTCACAAGCGATTGCTATTTGTCGAAGCAGATATTAACTTCGTGTGATTTATTGTTATATACGTATCTCGTTATATGCGATCACGAAATTTATTAGAAGATATCTGAAACTCGATCTCTATGACAATTAAAAATTAACGATTCATAAGCGATTGCTATTTATCGAAGCAGATATTAATTTCGTGTGATTTATTGTTATACTAATATACTAATATAAAGTAAGAATAATTACAAAAAGCAGTGAAATCCCACTAAAAAAAACCTCACAAAGGTAAAAAAAATACGCCAAGTATATATCTAAGAAATAATTTATATAAGAAATAAAAACTAAATATGAAATCAATAGTTAACTAGTCAAGTACTTAGAAGCAATTCAGTTTGTGAGAATTTGTAATTTGAAATAGTATTTGTCATAAAATCAAATTTGCATTTATAGAAATGTTATACACAAATTCTCTGCATAAAATTAAAACGCATTATATTTTTATTAAGAGAAACCTGAGTTTCAAAATAAGTTCAATAGAAATAAGAAAATATAAAAAAATTTTAATTAAAAAAACTTGGCGCTGCTAACTTTTAAAGTATATATTAAAACCAACAAACAATAAATTTAATTTAGATCTAAATTTAATTTAGAATTATATTTAATTTGGTTATATCACAATAACTGCAATGTGAATGTATTAAAGAATACACTAATTTTAGCATATTTAGTTTAGCAGCGCCAAGTTTTTTTAATTAAAATTTTTTTATATTTTCTTATATTTCAAAAATAAGACAACAGATATCCGTTCTCTACATTACCTGGGATCAACGACATAAACAACAATGAAAACAATCTGATGTAAGCAAACGTAGGCTTATTATTCAAAACTTAAATAATTTTATTCCAGTAAAGGTTCGAAATGATGGCCATTAACTTCGATACATTTTCGAAAACGTTTTTCAAAAGAATGCTGAACTTTTATTAAAGTATCTTCATCGATACTCGCACAGTCATTGATAATCCGTTGACGTATATTCTCAGGTGTAGTCGGTGTTTCTTGATAAACCTTATCTTTTATGAATCCCCATAAGAAAAAGTCGGGAGAAGTGAGAGCGGGCAGGCCAATTAACAGGTCCTCTATGTCCTATCCATCGATCAGGATAATCTCTGTCTAATATTTGTCGAGCTGCAGCTGCATAATGAGATAGACAACCATCGTGTTGATACCACATATTCGACCGTTCTGCGATAGGAACGTCTTTAAGCAATTTTGGTAGTTCTTGGTCTAAAAAGTTTCTGTACTTCGGTCCATTGAGCGCACCTTCAATAAAGTACGGTCCAATTATTCGATTTTGGTGAATACCACACCAAACATTCACACTCCATTGCCGTTGATGCTCTACTTCCCGTAACCATCTTGGATTTTCTAATGCCCAGTAATGCATATTGTTCCGGATTCGAGCAATTATAAACGCTTTTCGTTTCTCGATTTATTATTCGTTTTGAAATCTTATTCGATCGATATGTTTCGGGCACGCTCTCGTCCTTTTCGCGATGTCTCGTACATCAAAACAACGTGATCGCGTTGAAGAGCCATATATGGATTGGAATGTGTTGTTCCCGCAATTCCATTTTTGGTCAATCTTCGCGAAAGGATTTCTAATTGGTTCCAATACCAAGGTGCAAATCAAATACGTGTGAATAGCTGTTTTCTTCACCAGTGAAACCACAAGGAACGAAAGACAGTGCGAATCGAGTAGCCAAAAGGGATACAACTCGCGCCGTCGGTTTAGGAACTTTGTACCACAGAAAGCATAGGATTAATAATAAAATAATCAATCACCAAAGCACATCGGAATCTCCTTCTAGTTTTTTTTCTTATTCCCGACCAGCAGCAAATAATCTCACGAGAGAGCGATTCGGTCTCCAACTTTGACTTCGTCTAACTCGTGAACAATTTGGTCCTTCGAGCCTGATCTCGGGAGTACGGAGACTTGTAGTGTGAGATTAGTGAATGTGCTAGTGGTACTGTTAGTTCTCCAATTGAACCTCGTTTTCGTGAGTTCTACTATATCTAGTATCCGCCGAGTCGATATTGCGTATTTAGTGAGACTCGTCCGTGGTTTTCTCGCTGTATCGTGAGAAGCGAGCGCGCGTTAGTATCGCGTCTCCGCTCGTTTTTCCGCACTCAGGTGTTAGCATTTGCGTCTGAACCCTTCCGTCGGCTACATACTCGGTTGCCGCAATGCCGAAAAACTTCGCAAACTTACTCGCGCAACAGCGCTTGACGATACAGCTGATTGCGCGCATCCTCACGAATTATAGAAAACTGGGCAAGGATAAATTCACAACTGTGAAGACTCGCTCTAGACTATCGGATCTTGATAAATTGTGGAGTGAGTGTCGTTCCTTGCACACTCAACTTCAACAGGCGGCTTCCGAGGAGGACCTGCGGCAGCACGAATATTTCGTCAACGAGGCTTTCTTCGAGGCAGCGACGGAGTACGAATCGTCAAAGGATGCGCTGATGGAGCTACTTCCTCAACAATCTTCGGATATCGCTTCCGTCAAACAGATCAACCCGGACGGTTCTTCGGCAAGTATCGACCCGCACGGTAGTTGTAACTTCGCATTACCGAAGATTAAAATACCTCCATTCAACGGCGATTTGATTAAATGGGATGGCTTCCGCGATTCTTTTGAAGCGTTAATTGACTGTAACTCTTCTTTGTCGGACGTTCAAAAATTGTACTTTCTAAAATCGTTTCTCGAAGGCAACGCTGCGCTTTTGATCGAGCATATTCAAATATCCGATTTTAATTATAGTGGTGCGTGGGAAATATTAAAAGAAGAATACGATTGTTCTCGTACGTTGATCATGGCTCATATTCATTCGTTTGCTAGTTTTCCAGTGATGAAAACAGAATCTGTAACTGAGTTAAAACGCCTACGAGATATTACAAACGTCTCGTTATCCGCGTTAAAAAACTTAAAAAGACCGGTAGAACATTGGGATGATTTATTGGTCTATTTCCTAGTGCAGAAGTTAAGTACGCGAACAAAACGCGAGTGGAATCTTCGATTGGGAATCTCAAAGGATTATCCCACTTACGCGAAATTAATCGAGTTCGTTACTGAAAGAATTCGAGGCTTGACTTTGCAAGAAGACAATATAGAATATTCTTCTTCCCGCGTCGCAAGCGAAAAGCCAGCGAAGAATAAATTTCATGTCTCGGTACACAACGTGACTCCTCGAAAATGTGCCTGCTGTTCAAATAATCATTTTACGGTGTATTGTCCGACGTTTAGGAAAAAATCGATCGATGATCGATACAGTGTCGCGCGTCAATCGCATCTATGCTTTAACTGTTTAAAAGCCGGGCATTTTCCGGCCAAGTGTGAGAGTGAGAAGCGATGTTCAAAGTGTCAACAATTGCACAATACATTATTGCATCGCGACTCCTTCTCACTTTCTTCGAATGCAGCTGCAGCAACTACTGCAACTACTGTGTTAGTAGTACCTGCATCATCCATATCGGCTAAGGACTCAGAGCCGTCGGATACGGCTGAGGTGCATTGCATTTCTTCGCTCAAATGTACCATACCGCATGAAAAGAGAATATTGCTAACTGAGTCTCCATCGGCCGTATTTCTCGCGACCGCGATAGTTAGACTGCGTACTTCGGAAGGAGGAGAGATCACGGTGCGGGCCCTCCTGGATCAAGGTTCCTCATGCAGTTTCGTTACTGAATCTTTGGCCCAAAGATTACGCGCTCCGCGTCAGCAGGCGAATTTACACGTCTCCGGCTTTGGTGAACGCTACAACGGCGTTGTAAAATCATATATCATTCTCACGCTCCTTCCGGCCCACGCCCATAATCCTAAACTCCCACTCCGAGCATATATTTATCAAAAAATTACCGCTTATACCGCTACGAAATATCGAGCGTTTGGAACGTGGCCACATTTGCGAAATTTGACGCTCGCTGATCCGGATCCCACGAGTCATGGATCCATTGATCTGCTCATCGGGGCTGACCTTTACGGAACCTTATTGCTTGGCGAGGTGCGCCGAGGTCTGGTCGGATCTCCGACTGCCCAGTCTACCGTCTTGGGGTGGATCGTCTCCGGCCCTGGAGATGCCTGCGGTTCGGATCGTGCAACACCTACCCCCGTACTGAATTGCGTCGCTACATCCGACGTCGACTCCTTATTAAAAAGGTTTTGGGAGCTTGAAAAAGTACCAGCGGAGCGCTCTTTCTCTCCAGAGGATGATCAATGTGAATGTCATTTTGTCGAAACTCACTCTCGGACGGCCTCAGGAAGATATATCGTTAGATTGCCATTCCGCGTTCAACCTCCTATCCCGATCGGGGAATCTCGCGACAAGGCGTTAAAGATCTACCGTCGGAATGAAAGCCGACTGGCCATGATTCCGCTAGTTGCTGCGGAATATAATCAATTTCTCTCGGACTACGAAACCATGGGACATATGGAACGCGTCGACGATAAGGAAGTTCCTCGCTCGGCCTCTTATCTTCCCCATCATCCGGTTTTCCGTGAAGATAGTCTTACGTCTCATTTACGCGTCGTTTTTAACGCGTCTAGTATATCGTCAAACGGTACGAGTTTAAATGACCATCTACTTACTGGTCCAAAATTACAACATGATATTGCTGCTATTATTCTAAATTGGCGAAAGCATCAATTCGTCTATATGGCAGACATCGCAAAAATGTTTCGCCAGATCCGAATTCACCGTGATGAAGCGGATTATCAACGCATCTTTTGGCGACCGCCGACTTTGCCGCATATTCTTCCTTTCAGATTACTGACTGTGACTTACGGAACCGCGCCTGCTCCCTTCCTAGCAATGCGAGTGCTTCAACAGCTCACTGAGGACGACGGCGAAGCTTTTCCCGAGGCTGTCCAAGTTTTGCGAAATTCCATTTATGTGGACGATGTACTATTTGGGGCCGACGACCTTGAAGAAGCACGAGAAATTCGAAGCCAACTGATCGCGTTACTGGAACGTGGTGGATTTCACCTAAGAAAGTGGGCAGCTAACAATAGCTCTCTACTTGAGGATATCCCAGCTGGCGATCACGAGCTAGCTCGTGATTTCCCTTTTGCCGACAACGAGTCGCTCAAAGTATTAGGTCTCTCGTGGTTCCCTAATGAGGATTGCTTTCGATTTCAGATCTCGACACTAGAAAATACGGATCCTACGAAACGTGCAGTTCTATCATTCATTGCACGCCTCTTTGACCCTCTCGGTTGGGCCTCGCCGGTAATTATACCGCCAAAATTTTAATTCAGGATCTATGGTTGCGAAAAATAGATTGGGACGCGTCGCTTCCGGAAGATTTATTACTGAAATGGCGAGCTTATTATGCAACATTTCCGCAACTGGTAAGTTGTCAAATTCCACGTTGGATGGGAACACATCGAGACTGCATTGCTTTGGAACTGCACGGTTTCTCAGACGCGTCCGAACGAGCATATTCCGCGGTCGTCTATTTGCGTTCGATGCATGAAATGAACGATATACGCGTCTCATTACTAGCGGCTAAGTCTAAGGTTGCACCTCTAAAGACTATTAGCCTCCCGCGAGTTGAACTCAATGGCGCTCTTCTATTAGTTCGTTTGCTGGATTTTATTCGAACCTCTCTAACACTAAAGAACATCCCCATACACGGATGGGTTGACTCGACGTAACCTTAGCTTGGATTTCGCAGTACCCCACCAAGTGGAAAACTTATGTCGCTAATCGCGTCTCCGAGATTCAAACAAAAGTACCAGAATTAAAGTGGCATTATGTTCCGTCGCGAGAAAATCCCGCAGATTGTGCTTCACGTGGTATTGCGGTGTCCGAGTACATCTCGCATCCATTGTGGTGGCGAGGCCTTCATGGTTATCAAAACCATCCGTCTTCTGGCCGTCCTCGAATTCTACCAAAAGCCTCGATTCGAACACAATTCCGTTACGAGATATAGTAGATCAGGAAACTCGGAAAATCGTAGTTTGTCATACAACCACCGCAATCAACGATTGGGACTTATTGTATCGATACTCTCGTTGGGATAAATTAATTCGAGTCACCGCTCTAGTTTTGCGTTTCATCGGGCTTCTTCGTAGTTGCGCGAAGAAGGATAAGCGTCTATTATCCTTAGTCGAGGAAAGAGAAGTTGCACGCTCGTTTTGGCTGACGTATGTCCAGCAACGATCGTACAAGATGAAATTTGCGCGTTGAAGCGATCTCGTCCAATTCCAAAGAATAGTTCGCTTCGCTTGTTGAGTCCGTTCTTAGATAGTGAAGGTCTCGTGCAATTGGGCGGACGTCTACAACATGCGCACCTATCGTATAACGAAAAGTTTCCGATTATTTTACCGCGACATCAAATCAACTCCTTGTTAATTGCACAAGCTCATCAACGGTCTCTACATGGCGGCACGCAATTAACTCTAAGAGTTTTACGTCAGCAATATTGGATTGTAAGTGCTCGCTCTCTCGTGCGAAATTACATTAACCATTGTGTCGTGTGCGTACGGGAACGTGCTAAGATGACGACTCAATTGATGGGTGCTTTGCCACCGCGCGCGTGACTCCTTCCCCTCCTTTCGCTCATTGCGGCGTTGATTACACTGGACCGTTCTCGATCATTCCTCGAGTTGGTCGAGGACACGGACTCAAAAGTACTACGTCGCGATTTTCGTTTGCCTCGCGACGCGTGCCGTTCATTTAGAACTTGTAGACGATTGCTGCACGAGCGCGTTTCTCGCCGCCTTTCGACGATTCATCAGTCGTCGAGGCATTCCATCAAACGTTTACTCCGATAACGATACTAATTTTCAAGGAGCGGACCGCGAGCTCCGTCAAGCGTTCCATGCCGCGTAAAAATCCGGAATTACATGCTCTTCTAGCAAACGATGGGACCAGTTGGCATTTTATTCCCGCCAACGCTCCTAATTTGGTGGACTATGGGAGGCTGCCGTGAAAAGCTTCAAACACCATCTACGCAGAGTGGTGGGAGTTCACTCGCTAGCTCAATTAGAGTTCGCGACACTGTTGTGCCAAATAGAGGCATGTCTGAATTCGCGCCCCCTCGCTGCTCTAAAGGATGACCCTGAAAAACTTGCGGCTCTGACTCCGGCTCATTTTTTAATAGGGCGTCCATTGCTTAACATTCCAGAACCGTCTATGTTAACTGTCAACGAGAATCGTCTGTTGCGATGGCAGCATATTCAGGCAATGAATGAAACGATTTGCGTGCCTGGTCGAAAGATTATCTGCACACCTTGCATCAGCGTTCGAAATGGCAGTCTCTCGAGGCCGGGGTAAAGGTCGATGATTTAGTATTAATAAAAAACGATCAACTTCCCCCAGCGAAATGGGAACTTGCCCGAATAATTCAAATCCACCCGGGGCTTGATGGTCTAATTCGTGTCGTTACCGTGCGTACTGCGACGACTACCCGTACTCGACCGATTTCGAAAATTTGTCGTCTAATCTCGGATTAAAGCTCACCAGAGTTGAGCATCGATAAAATACTTATTAGCATTTATTCACATAACGTAAGGTTGAGTTTGTAATACTAGGTTAAGTTAGTTATAAAATACTAAGGTGCTGATCACCTCATAGGATTAATTTACCGTAAAATTTTTCTTTGAAACCACTCAGAATTTGCTGAGCTGGCTCGCGATTGATAGAAACCAGTCGCCTGTGATGTCCTTTGCTTATCGATTGAATAATCATTTCGCCCCTATCGTGTCGCGGTGGGCGGCATGTTCCGGATTCGAGCAATTATAAACGCTTTTCGTTTCTCGATTTATTATTCGTTTTGAAATCTTATTCGATCGATATGTTTCGGGCACGCTCTCGTCCTTTTCGCGATGTCTCGTACATCAAAACAACGTGATCGCGTTGAAGAGCCATATATAGATTGGAATGTGTTGTTCCCGCAATTCCATATTTGGTCAATCTTCGCGAAAGGCTTTCTAATTGGTTCCAATACCAAGGTGCAAATCAAATACGTGTGAATAGCTGTTTTCTTCACCAGTGAAACCACAAGGAACGAAAGACAGTGCGAATCGAGTAGCCAAAAGGGATACAACTCGCGCCGTCGGGTTTAGGAACTTTGTACCACAGAAAGCATAGGATTAATAATAAAATAATCAATCACCAAAGCACATCGGAATCTCCTTCTAGTTTTTTTTCTTATTCCCGACCAGCAAATAATCTCACGAGAGAGCGATTCGGTCTCCAACTTTGACTTCGTCTAACTCGTGAACACATATTGTGTCGATTAACTTGACCATGATTAGTAAACGTCGATTCATCAGAAAATAATACGTTAAAAAAGTTGTCTTGTATTTGCAGTAGAGCCCATTGACAAAATTCGACACGATTTTCAAAATCATCTCCATGAAGCTCTTGTGCAAACAAATGTGATATGGATGAAATTTGTGGCGCTTCAGTATTCGAAGAACACTTCTTTGAAAGATTCCCAAATCACGTTCAATTTTACGGGAACTTACTTGTGGATTATAACAGCTAATACAGCGATTTCCGAATTTTCTCCAGTAACAGTTCTCATTCGATGTCTTTTTTTATTGCAACAGTCCCCGTTTCTGAAAACAATCTCACAACTCGTTGAAAACTTCTGGCGGATGGCTGCCTTCTTTCAGGATATCGTTCCGCGTATAAGTTGCATGCTACTCTAGCGTTCTTTCTGTGCTTCACCAAAAATGTAAATCATATCGATCTTTTCAGCAACCGAATATCGGATATCCATGATTTTAAAGTAATCATCAATGAAGTAATAATCGAATGTGAAAATTTCTCTTCCGAATCTCCAATCTGATCTGATCTTCTTCTTTCAAAACTCTCCTCCGTTGTCAATGCTTCGTTGCCTCGGATGCAAACCAAACAAAAACAAACTCTACCTCGATTTTTTTCTTTTGTTAAACAGCGCTTGGAGTCTCTAATGCGCTGTTCATACATAAATCTTTTAATTTTCTTACATATGCTTCCTTCATAACAATAGCAATGCCTGTGCGAGTATCGATGAAGATACTAATAATAAAAGTTCAGCATTCTTTTGAAAAACGTTTTCGAAAATGTATCGAACGAATGAAAATATCAGATTGTTTTCATTGTTGTTTATGTCGTTGATCCCAGGTAATGTAGAGAACGGATATCTGTTGTCTTATTTTTGAAATATCTCATCAACTATCAATTTTAGGTCATAAGTGTACTAGTACTTTTAGACTCAAAATTGAACGCTCTTTTCATTTCCGGAAGAAAAAGTACACCCTCCCATTTAAAAAAATCAAGTAGACATCGAAATGACCTTCAAAATCGCATTCCGAGAATAATCCAAGGTCACGGTGTTATGTCCCCCTTAGAACCCTACAACTTTTGTCTGAAACATTTTTTAATATCTCGCTTCGTTTCCGAGAAATACGCCCGCGTCACTATAAATGCTCCACCCTGATATATATATGGGTGTCCCAAAGCACCCTTGACAACGCTCGTGAGCAAGTAGAGCACAGCAAACTGAACAGAAAAGTCCTGTAACA